>JAKCPI010025692.1:0-15928 GCA_023213315.1 Euborellia annulipes | reverse complement strand
TATATCTACGAGTAGTAATATACAAACTGTACAAAATTAAACAAATAAATTAAATATCTTTTGGCCAAATTTGAGTAGCTATTTGTAAGGAAATTTTAAGAAAAAAAAAGATTTTCTCTTCAAGAAAATAATTTGACCCTCCCCTGAGAAAAAGTTGGAAGCTGAATATCTAACTTTACGGACGATAGTCCAAACCCCAACCGAAATGCCTCAACCTTCAATTCCAATATCAAACCTAATTTATTTAGAAATTTGTCGTAACATCATCGAAAAAATTCAATATTAATATTAATAGAGCAATGAACTTCAAAGTTTGGGAAACCCTGAATTAAAATGATATCTCTCATTTAGCTGAGAATATCTTGAGATTATTTATCATTTCATAGAATACATTATCGGCCTACTATCTAATATTTGATTCTCACTATTTTATGATTTTAGAATTTTTTTTTTCAATTTAGAAATATCTCGTTAATTTATTTTGAAAATGTTTTATAGTTTTGCAACATGCTTGTCTTTTTTTAATTGAATTGTTCTGAAATTGAAGAAATTTTAGGGAATGTATTTACCTTGAAATTGTTAATTAATTTATTAAACAGCCAACGAGATAGAGAGAGAGAGCATCTGATAATTAACTTATTATTAATTTCTTGTTTTGTAATTTTCCCTCATTAATTGTCTACCATTTAAATGACGCCAGGCAAAGATATTGTAGTAGTAATTTGTTTAGAAGAAATACAAATTTTAAGGAAATAAAATTTTGAGGTTAGAGAGGAATTCAAAAGGCAAATCCAATTTGGGGCTCTGGAAAAAATCTCAATTGGGGAGAAAATTCTCCCCATACCAGAAGATTATCCCCATTTATAAAAGTCCCCATTGTCAAGGATGCAATAATTACCTCTTTTTACCTAATAGGCTATAATTTTATTAATTTTCATATTTTGTATTTTTATTAATAATTAGGCTAATTACATACAGGAGGGATTGTTCAACTATATTCAATGCCCAACAATAAAAAAAAAACTATTTCCAAAAATCTGATGTGACACACAACTTTCTCCGATAACACTAGTCGACAAAAATGAACTTTTTTTTCTTTCACAAGAATAAAGATATGAAATTCTGGAAGTATTTTTCATGCTGAATTCAAATATCATTTCAGTTTTGCCTCATCAGGCACAGATTTAGAGATATAGAGCAAAATAGATTTTAGTAGAAAATGTGCTCTAAAACGGCTTTTATTTGGAATGTTCAAATTATTTTTAACGCCGCACCCCGTAAAAATATTCAGGTATTTATGTGTTTTTTCTTTGCTGACGTTTTTGTTCATAATTTCGTTAATTATTAACAGATTTTTACGAATGAATGATTTTTTAGAAAGCCAAAGAACTATAGAATATCGTAAATATATGTTTTTTGCATTAAGGGATATATAAAATTGTATCAGGGGTGACCAAAGCAAAAAAAAATCCTGAAAATTTCGATTTTTCTAGGCGATTGCGGCTCGTCTAAATGACCTCCGATTGGGCTGAAACTTTAAATTTATATGTATTCTAACTATCTGAATATTTTTACGGGATGCGGCGTTAAAAATAATTTGAACATTCTAAATAAAAGCCAATAACACTCTGGGCTCCCTTCAAACACGAATTTAGAGCACATTTTCTACCAAAATCTATTTTGCTCTATATCTCTAAAACTGTGCCTGATGGAAAATTCTAACTACATATCTGAATTCAGAATGAAAAAATGCACTAGGTTCACTAATCAGATATCTTGTAAAAAAACCTTGTCGACTAGTGTAATTGACAGTTAAGTTCTGTGCATGTCCCAGCAAATTTTTTGTGTCAAGATATATTTATTTCTTCAAAAGATTATTATTATTTCTTGAGTTGAATGGCTGTAGATATTCAAATTTGTAAAAAAGGAACGGGAGCCTACCCGGGAACAGCAGCCAGGTTAAATAAGAAACATTATATTTCGTTGCCGACGTTTCGGGTGTTAGTCGCACTCATCCTCAGAGCAAGCAAAATTGTCAAAATTTAGTGCAATAACAAAACGTTTTGTGATAAGTTTTATTATTATACATACCATAAATACTTCGAACGAATGAATACATGTATAAACATGAAATTAATTTTCAGTACCGCATAACCTGTACTAAATTTTGACAATTTTGCTTGCGCTGAGGATGAGTGCGACTAGCACCCGAAACGTCGGCAATGAAATATAATGTTTCTTATTTAACCTGGCTCCCGTTCCTTTTTTCCAATTATTATTATTATATAGGGCAGGGCCGGATATAGGGGGGGGGGGGGGCAGATGTCAGGGGGCGGCAATTAAAGACCCTATCTTTCTTAAAGTCATTCCTAGAGGTCGGAAATCCCACAAATACCACAAACTTGCCTATCGGGCCTACTCTTAAACATTTTCAAAGAGAACAATTCAAGTTTTCATTTGATTTGTTTAAAAAAATTTATTAAAATTTCATTATATAATTATAAATAATAATATTTTTTTACTTTTATTGGCTTTCACCATACAAGAGAGGATGAAAAAACGAAGGAAAATTTAAAAAGAATTCAAGGAGTTTCCTTCAACTTAAAATTTAAATTCGTCATTCGTGATTTAAGATCTGTGAACCGAAACCGATAAAAAAGGTCTCTTTGCTCTTGAGCTTTAATAAAATTATTATTTTCAACTAAATTGTATTATTTAACTTGAAATCCGGAAACCATGACACTATAATAATCGTTATATATCAATAATAAAATGACGGAAGGAAGAAACAATTGCTTGCTACATATCCTCCTGCTGCTTTGGGAAGAAGAACATTTTTTATTTAGGCTACTTATTATGTAAAAATAAATCAGTTAACTTATAAGTGACGTCACAGGGTCTAGAATGGGGAATTCGGGTCAAACCTGACTGACCAGAGATAGAAGACAGGTGAAGTAGTTGAAAATAGTGCAAAAATTTTTGTTCTCGGAAAAAAAAAAAATAATTTGACCTCACTCTAAGTACTTCGAGTTATGGGAGATTTTATTAGAAAATTAATACCTATTGAATAAATGAATTTGATAATTATTAATTCATCTTTTCAGTCTTTCTGGCACATTTGTTAAATTGCGATAACAAATTATCCACACTTTGGCTTTGAGCATTTATTTATTTCACTTATTGCAAAATAATTATATCGAATAAAATTTAGACACCCCCAAAATAGTTAATATTAAGCTATTGCCAAAGCCTTGCTGAATTTCGGATGGGTGGTCACAAAAAACATCCCTCGCTAGCCATCGGTATTTACAAATATATAAAATAAAACCCCCAAATGGCCTAATCATTCGAAAAAGTGAGAAAAATATAATTTTTTAAAATTTTGATTTCTTATAAAAATTAAAATATTTTTACATCTGACGTTTTAATTAATTTTAAATTTAATTATCTTACCTTTCATCATGCACACGTCAGAAATAGAGGGAATATATTGGACATTTTTAACATGGTTGTATGTTTTTGTTTGGCTAATGGCCCCATAGCCTCCGGGAATCGAACCTTTTCGGGGCATCGGTGTGCTGTCCATTGCAGAAATTTTTCTTTAAGATTTCTCACTTTGTTAGAGAAATGCACGGTCAACTTGCATATAAGGGCAAGTGAGTCTTTGTTGGTGACCGAAGTTTCGGTTTCTGTTAGGGTTTCGGCCAAAAACCAGCCGAAACTTCGGCCTGGCCGAAACCAGAGTTTGAAACCAAAAGGGAGAAGGGAGGCGACACACACAAAAAAAAAAAAAAAAAAAAAAAAAACACGGTGGGTCAAAATGATTTTCACAACAGGGGAAAAATGCAGTAATTATTTGAGCCACAAGGAAAAATTTACTAAAAAAAAGGTAAAATGAAATGAATTTTGTATCGGTAATTTTAAGAAAAAGTTTAAAACAAGTTTCTGTTTCGGTTACAGTTTCAGCCGAAAATCAACTTGAAGCCGAAATTTGGTTTCGGTTGAAAAGCTTATTTCGCTCGGACCCTAGTGTAGGTTGAGGGTCTATGCCGGATTATCAGAGACATTTAAAATTTTATTTTTATTTTTTAATGTTACATAAACACAATACAAAGTTACAATAAAATAATAGTAATATTAGGTTCAGGGTCCCGTGGGCTTGTGCAATGGACAGCACACACCGATGCCCCGGAGATCCTGGGTTCGATTCCCGGGGGCCAATGGTCAAATTTAAAAAAGTTCATAACATATAATGAAAAGGGCTTACTTATATGCAAATCCAAAATTTTTTTGCAGTTTTATTAACTGTCTCCTACTTTTTAAGATCTTTTTCTGGCATTGAAAGCCCAATTTATTTCAATTTTTGTCTAATTCTTGTCCCCTAGTATAAGAGGCAAGAACTCTACTATTGTAACTCAACCAGCCAGGTTTCACCCAAATCCTCCACGATCTAACACCAAGGGAATAAAGGGTGGTTTCGCTTCTCTTACCGGCCAATTTCCTTTGGCTAATTACCCAAGTAATGGTCCTAGGCGTAGCGTCCAAATTATTGTAAATTCTCGCTACGCTTCTAAGAATATCAGTCAATAATTGTCTTTTTTTTGAGTTTTTAATTTCATATTATAGAATAACTACTGAATATCCTCAAGTATGACTCAGCCTACTTCTGTAGGACATGACCAAGTATTTTTAATTGTTATTTTTGATTGAAAGCCAAGCAAGGACATGATATTAATTTAGGCCTAATTTCGTTCACGATTATCTCCGCCCATTCGTTCTTTGAAACGAAAACTCTTCTTTTTTTAACAAAGAACAACAAGGGAAGTTCCCTCCACATTATCAAGGCCTTTCGTTTAGATCATTGACATGAAACTATTATTCTCTTTTTATAATTAAAGGGTTTTTTCTGTCTTTGCACACTTAATAGGCTATACAAAATTATTAAATTAAATATCAACTTTTATTTTTTTTCTCAAATGCAAAGTGTTACTCTAATATCCTGATAAAGAGCATCACTTATGCTCAAAACATTAACACTAAAGTTTTAACTAATTTTATCTCCATGTTCGCAAAACTCTCTTCCTCTCCTTATCCTCTGTCATATTCAAATTGTAACGGTCAAAAGATAATTATTTCAAAGAATAAATGTGGGATTGTTTCATCTAAATTTCTTGAATGTAGGAAGATTTATTCGTATGGGCCAAGGTAGTGGTGACTGATTAAAACAATATACGTTTTATTATTTTTACTTTCTCTTAACTATGTATATATGTAATATTAGGGTGGCTCTTAGCTACTACTGGGGAAAATTTTTTTGAGATTTTTTTTGACGCTACCCCTAGTTTGGTGCCATTGCCAAAAAAAATAACCTGTGTAAAATTTCAGCTCAATCGGATAAGGGGAAAGGGTGCCCCAAGAGCCCTGAAAATCGAAAAAAAATCAGAAAATATTCATTTTATTTATTTATCTTGATAAATATAAATTATATACAAAAAAGTGTTATATAAAAGTTGTAGATCTATAAAAAATACACATAATAACTTTTATCAGTTTTTTATGTACGGCTAACGGTTTCAGAGAAAACAGCGAAAATCCATTTTTACTTTCTCTTACCTATACATGTAATATATATATAGAGAGAAAATATTTGGTTTCATGTAATAAATTTGATGTCAAGATTTTGATGGATATACACGTTTTTGAGATCCCCTGAGTCCAAAAAAATGGTTTATGCAACATGGTCTACCTCGGTGGGGGTGGGGTGGGAGTGGGGGGTGGGGGTGTTTTGTGAACAAAATATCTCATGAACGAAAAGAGCTAGGAGGTTGAAATTTTATATTTAATTAAAGTACCCCCCTGGCACATGACACGAAGCTTTAGAACAAAATCGGCCAAGAAGTACTAGTACTTTACTGATGTACTTTTTCAGTTTTTTTATTTTCGATTTTCTCAAAATTCGTTCTAACGATTTTGATTAAAATTCATAAATCAATTATGTTTTAGATGATCTTTGAAATATATATTCTCATTTTGCCCTTGAAATATTTTGAAGCACACATTACTCTTGTTCTTCATAGAAAGATAGGATCAATGGTTCTCATGATAACAAAATATAAATATTTTTCTATATTTATAAATTTTACATTTTAAAATTCACATGTACCATACTTTTAGACACTAAATATATGTTGACTCGAAAAATCTGGTGTGATAAGCACAGAACACAACTTTCAAATAATTTTTTATCATGAGAACCATTGACCCTATCTTTCTATGAAGTTACCAAGTGAGTAATGTGCTTCAAAATATTTAAGGGACAAAATGAGAATATATGGTTTCAAAGATCATCTTAAAAAATTAATTTATTTATGAATTTTAATCAAAATCGTTAGAACGAATTTTGAGAAAATCGAAAATAAAAAGAAACTGAAAAGTACATCAGCAAGTACTAGTACTTCTTGGCCGATTTTGTTCTAAAGCTTCGTGTCATGTGCCAGGGGGGTACTTTAATTAAATATAAAATTTCAACCTCCTAGCTCTTTTCGTTCATGAGATATTTTGTTCACAAAACACCCCCCCCCCCCACCCCCACCCCACCCCCCACCGAGACAGACCATGTTGCATAAACCATTTTTTGGACTCGGGGATCTCAAAACGTGTATATCCATCAAAATCTCGACATCAAATTTATTACATGAAACCAAATATTTTCTCTCTCTATATATATATTACATGTATAGGTAAGAGAAAGTAAAAATGGATTTTCGCGGTTTTCTCTGAAACCGTTAGCCGTACATAAAAAACTGATATATATTATTATGTGTATTTTTTATAGATCTACAACTTTTATATAACACTTTTTTGTATATAATTTATATTTAACAAGATAAATAAATAAAATGAATATTTTCTGATTTTTTTTGGATTTTCAGGGCTCTTGGGGCACCCTTTCCCTTATCCGATTGAGCTGAAATTTTACACCGGTTATTTTTTTTGGCAATGGCACCAAACTAGGGGGTAGCGCGAATAAATTTCCAACTTCGAAAAATAAGAGCCACCCTAATGTAATATATATATATAGAGAGAAAGTATTGGATTCATGTCAAAAATTCGATGTCGAGATTTTGATGGATCTTCACGTTTTGAGGTCCCCTGAATCCAAAAAAGTGGTTTTCGCGACATGGTCTGTCTGTGTGTGTGTGTGTGTGTGTGTGTGTGTGTGTGTGTGTGTGTGTGTGTGTGTGTCGTGTGTGTGTGTGTGTGTTCAATTTTAAGCATGAAGGAATTGAGCTACGAGGATGAAATTCTATATTTAACTTAACACCCCCGGGACCGGAAAAATAAGCTTTTAATCAAAATCGGCCAAAGATTACTAGTACTTTACTGATGCACTTTTTCAGTTTTTTTCGATTTTCTCAAAATTTGCTCCAACGATTTTTTTTAAAATTCATATATCAACTATTTTTTAGTTGCTCTTTAAAATGTATATTCTCATTTTGTGATTGAAATCTTCTGAAGACCACTTTACTCTTGTATTTCATAGGGAAGGATAGGAGAAATGGTTGCCATGGTAACAAAATATAAACATTTTGCCATACTTATAAATTTTACATCTGAATTCAAATGTTCCGTACTGTCGGGAACTAAATATATGTCGACACAAAAAAATCTGGTGTGACAAGCACAGTACACAACTTTCGATTACCGAAGGTAAGAGAAAGTTGTGTGCTGTGCGCCAGTCACACCAGATTTTTGATTTTATTTTTAGCTGCAACTGTAGGTAGCAGTTTCAATGGCATCCCATTATCATCTTCAGGCCTAAAAATAAGAATACAGACAATGTACATACAAATTTATTTTTTAGTTAGTTTAATTAGTTCCTAGGGAGAGAAAAAATAATTTTGTATGCACATTATCTGTATTCTTATTTTTAGGCCTGAAGATGATGCTGTTGGGATTCCATTGAAACTGCTAGCTACAGTTACAGTCAAAAATAAAATAAAAAAAATAATATTAATAAAACGTATATTGTTTTAATAAGCCACCACTACCTTGGCCCATATACAAATAAATCTTCCTATATTCAAGAAATTTCAAAAAAATTCTTTAAAATGACCTTAAACTCTCCAAATTTTTACTTTCTCTTACCTATGTATATATGTAATATATATATAGAGAGAAAGTATTGGATTCATGTCAAAAAGTCGATGTCGAGATTTTGATGGATCATCACGTTTTGAGGTCCCCTGAATCCAAAAAAGTGGTTTTCGCGACATGGTCTGTCTGTGTGTCTGTGAACAAAATATCTCAAGAACGAAAAGAGCTAGGAATTTTTTATTCTAGACCCCAAGTCCCTCTTTTGAAGTCCACGGCCACCCAAAGGTGCGTTGGGAACAACATTACACCCTGAGGGCGCCCTTCCACCGGTCGGGAACCATTGCTCTAGCATTTAATATAGAACATAAAGTCTTTACTTACAAGATTAAAAAAAAAAATAAATAAATTTGTTTTTCTTGTCACGTTCAATCGTTAGATTGGATCCGAGTCAGTGTAAAGAATTTTGCGCCAGATAATTTGGATTATACCATATACTCGTTTTTGATAAACGAATAAATCTTTCAACGCCCTGAGAGAATTTTATTTGAAAGGGTTACGAAACGGCGATTATCTCCAATCACTTTTAAAGATAATGTGATAATGAATTTAAATTGAAGTACTTTCAAACATCTCGCGATTAAAACAAAGCAAACAATGGAAACAAAGTGCCACGACCAAAATGGGATCGAGCAAAATAATTAACGAAATCACGATCACAATTAATAATCAATAGAAAAAAGCATTTATAGGGGATAAGTTTTCTTTTAGATAAAGGGTGTTTAGTACTGAAGCTGTTATGCATGTTTTTGCCGATAAGAGGGCGTTGTGTGTCTTAAGAGATTAAGTCAAAAAAATAAACACCTATTACGAAAATTTGTCAAGAGATGTCAGCACGAAGCTAATAATTTAATGCATTTGGTTGATTTTCATTGATCTTTTAACAATATATATTATGTATTATTCTTTATAAAAACATAAATATAGGCTAATAGGGGATCAGCTGTTAGACTAGCCTGCCATCTATTGCAAGAATGCTGAACTAATTTGGCAGATGAATTTTAAATAAATCATCTAAGCTTATTTTAAAAATTTCTTAATTAATATGTGATTAATAATAACAATAAATTTATTTTTAAATTAAAGATTATTGGGACAGATTGTTTTTTTGTATTTGCTTGATAACACCAAAATTAATTACGATAATTTTTTAATAAGTCATTAAAAAAATTAGAGATCGATGTCCCAATAATCTCTTATGAATATAATTCATTTAAAAAAAAATTCCTTATAATAGTCTAGTTTTTTACTTTCTCTTACCTCTATAATGTTAATATATATGAGAGAGAAAGTATTGGATTCATCTCAAAAATTCGATGTCGAGATTTTGACGGATATACACGTTTTGAATCAAAAAAAGTGATTTTCGCGTCATAGTCTGTCTGTGAAAAAAATATCTCAAGAACAAAAAGAGCTACGTGGTTGAAATTTTATATTTAGATTAAGTACGTCCCTGGCATGTGACATGAAAATTTGAAACAAAATCGGCCGAAGAGTACTAGTACTTTACTGATTCACTTTTTCAGTTTTTTTTCGATTTTCTCAAAAATTTGCTCCAACGATTTTTTTTTAAATTCAAAAATCAATTATTTTTTAGATTCTCTTTAAAATGTATATTCTCATTTTGCCATTGAAATCTTTTGAAGCCCACTTTATTCTTGTACTTGATAGAAAAGATAAGAGAAATGGTTGCCATGGTAACAAAATATAAATATTTTCCTATATATAAATTTTACAACTTGAAAATCGAATGCACCGTACTGTCGTACCGTAAATATCGTCGACGTTTCGGGAACGCATCGCTCCCATCTTCAGGACGATAAATTGTTCATTTTGTTTACTACATGTTGATCTACATGTATCAATCTAGCAACTGAAGATGGGATCTATGCGTTTCCGAAACGTCGACGATATTTAAATAAAGTTTTTGTTCTTTGCTGGTTGCCTTCGTCTTCCTGTTCCGGTCAAATAAATAAACATAAATTAAAATTGTAAATAAAAACAGGTATCGAATGATAAAGTGATAAACTTTATTTCCACGCACAACTGGAGCAACGACAAATGAGAGATGACGTAAAAATTTACGTGTAAAAAATTCTATTAAATTAAACCATTTACAGCCCTCGGGACTTGGTGTAGTTGGTAGCCTGCCAACCTTCTATACCGAACGTCGCGGGTTCGGACCCCAGGCAGTCCGATGATTTTATTTAAGGCATTTGGATACCAAATGGCTTAAATAGAAATGCCTGGACCCCCAATAGATATATGTTAAAAAAAAAAAAAAAAAAAAAAAAATATTTCCGGCGAAAATATTTACAAGTGTGGATCCATCCACCTTAATATGGAAACAAAATATATGTAGACACAAAAAATCTGGTGTGACAAGCGCACCTGTGCTGTGCGACCAGTCACACCAGATTTTTTTACGGTTATCAGGGATTTATTTGGTTTTTTAGAGTTGGTCTGACTCAAAGTGAATACTCTCTCTCTCTTTCTCTCATTATCCTCATTATCGCCTTCTTTTTTTTTTTAATTCCCAAAGGACAAAGATTAGATTGTATTGAACAAAACGCAGACTTGTCTTTTGAATGAATGACATGTAATATATCTATGAATGATAAAAAGTTTGAAGAATACCGTATTATTATTCGCTTATTATCATAAACAAAGGATCAAAGGCCCCTACGGGTTTGTTTGTTTGCGTGGGTGGCTGCCCGGCCTTGACCTCTCTTACTCCCAGGCTAATTAGCGAATAACCGTGACGCAAGGTGAGGCAAATCGGACACGATCAAGGAAATTGCGCGATAAACGTCTCTAATTCCTTATAAAAATGTCTTTTTACTTTTTTTAGATATATAATCATGATTAAATCGTTTAATGATTAAGAACTAATAGATATTTATTTCTTAATTTAATTTTAGTTTCCCGCATGACGTTATGATATATCAATATAAGGGAAAGTTTAGTCGTAATTCGAAAAATTTGCTTTTTTATGTTTATAATTAATAAATGTCTCCAAAAGTTTTTGAATTTTTCTTTCGACATTTTTTTTCTCATTCACACTCACACTCACACACCCATTCACACAGTCTTTTCGGCAACTTAGGCCATTTAAGACTTTGACGATAACCGTTATTATTTAAAATATCTATTGGGTGTCCAGGTATTTCTATTAAGACATTTGGTATCTAAATGGGTTAAATAAAATCAACGGTCTTCCTGGGGTCCGAACTCGCGTCGTTACGGAAGGCACACTACCAACCAGTGGCGTAGCGAGAGGGGAGCAAGGGGGGTCATCATGCCCCGGGCGCTACTCACAAAGGGGCGCCAAATGGTCCGCAAAACAAAAAAATTGCTGGATAATTTTTTATTTTTATTATAATTGATTGATTTCTGGATGATCATATACATTTCAAAATCTAGTCTTGTTTTCTCAACACATTTTTTGTCTCAAATTTAAAGCCTGGCTTGAGCCTCTGACTTTATTTATTTTACGTTATTTATTTATTAATTTGGGAGTATATTTTATATATAATATTATATGGTTTTCTAATGGGGGGGGGGGGGGCCGCCAAAAAGGTATTGTGCCCCGGGCGCGAGTTAAGCTCACTACGCCACTGCTACCAACTAGATCAAGCCCGTAGGCGTCTTTCGACTTAGTAGCTACATATTTGTTTGTTATATTCATTTATTACTTTGAATTGAATGAAATTTTTTCTCTTTTGTTATTCCTAGTCCATCAATCATAATCCCAGAAATTTTATCCATATGAAGGACAAAAGATAATCCACTATGCCTTTGACTAGGTCCGTTTTTTTCTCTCTGCTAGTCCCGCACTCTAGAAATTTTTCGAAATTTTCACCCCATTCTAAAACACTGCCATTAAAAGTTCCCTCCTCCAAGATTTACTCAATCACAAGGGGAAAATGTTCTGCGTTTCTTTCTTTCTCATCCCCTGACGAGGTTGAGCTTCTTTAGAGGCTAACTCCCCCAACTAACATTTCCTTATAGCATTTCTTCTCTGAACTATTCCAAAAACAATTCAGGCTCATTATTCTTCAATTAGTATAACGCCCCCGGGCTTGGTGTAGTTGCCTACCTTCTAATCCGAACGTCGCGGCCCCAGGCAGTCCGATGATTTTATTTAAGCCATTTGGATACCAAATGGCTTAAATAGAAATGCCTGGATCCCCAATAGATATTATCCCATATATAACGGTTATCGTAAAGTCTTATATGGCCTAAGTTGCCGAAAATACTGTGTGAATGAGAAAAAAAGTCTGAATGTTTAAAAAAAAATGACGGAGGAGACATTGGCAATGTTTGAAAACTTTCATGACAAGTGGAATTTGAACCCGAGTTGAGTGGGGAAACTCTAGATTCTTAATCCGCAGATTATCCGATTAGCCACGAGCCTCCTTAATAGTAAATAAAAGAATAGCAGCTAAAATTATATCATTTATTGGCCCGCTAGGCTGACGTTTCGGTCTTGGTCACGACCATCCTCACAGCTTGCGGGCTAATATAGACATACAATCAATGACTCAATCATATATTCCATGAACATTCGGTTACAGATATTTAAAAATTAGTATGTAAAATGATTGAATTATTACAATTTAGAAAATACAAAAATTAATAAAATAAGCCAATTAGTTGAATACAGGCTTGGGAATGTTCATGGAATATATGATTGAGTTATTGATTGTATGCCTATATTGACAGCCCGCAAGCTCTGAGAATGGTTTTGACCAAGACCGAAACGTCAGCCTAGCGGGCCAATAAAAGAAATAATTTTAGCTGCTATTCTTTTATTTACCTATTAACAATTATCCAGCTATAAAATCCACATCTTGCAATGAGTATAACCTTATAAAAATTTGTAAATATTTATTTTTTTATAAATAGAAATAGTGCCTATTTTTTTTGTAGAAAGCAACCGACCGAATATACTTGCCTGTTGAGCTGGTTGCCTATGTTTATTTAAATGGACATAATTATTATTTCCTCAATTCAAATACTTTGTTCTAAATAAACCTATTGTCTTTTCATTTTAAAAATAATCATTATTAAGTAGCTTAAGAAATTAAATATGCTGGGTCGATTCATCAAGGATATGGAGAAAATGAACCAGCAATTGCTTTCCATATTAAAACAATTTATTCGCAAATATTCCGAATTGTCTAACGCAATCCATCCTCAGTGCATCAAATTAAGCTATACAAAGGTGGATACGAGCCATTTTATAAATGGTGAGGATAACGTTTTTATATGATACAAAGACAAATACAAAATAGTTCTTCTTATATAATTTTAATTTTCAAAAAACGTAACGCACAGAGGATGAATTGCTTTAGACCATCCGAAATATAGGCGAAAAAATTGTTTTAATCTGGAAAATAATTTCTGGTTTGTTGTTGCAATATTTAGCTTATAACAAAAATTGACCTGTTAGTGGCATAAGCCAGAATGAGTACGATATAAAAAAGAATGAAGAATTTTGTTTAAAGGAGGGAATGAAAATGAAATAAATAAAAAAAAACATACATATTTATTTATTTCCATACATAGATTTTAATTACATATTAACAGAATGATTCTCCACCGTTACTTTTGAAATATTCTTCGAAAAAAGTAGACTTTTTAAGCCGCTTACTCGGTGATTCTCGGCACTACTCCCTTCCTTGAGTTTCTAAATTACTCTTTTGTCTGAAATAGATACAAAATCTTTTATAAAAACTAGTAACTCTTTAATTTACGAGGAAAGAATGATAAGTCTGAAAAACAAAAATTTATTTCACACAACATAATAATTTGGTCCATTCGACTCCATTTTTTTAAAATATCTTTCCAATAGATAACTTTATCATTTTACGATCCGAATCCACATCAAATTTAACTTTTTTCTATTATCTCTTTTTTGTATATAAAGGCATTTCAAATTTTTGATTTTAGTAGTGGCCCGCAGTGCGTTTGGGAGTCTCTTCACTAGTCTTCAGATTTTTTACAATAAACTTTTGAAAAATCTACCTCCCTAGTGCGTTATTGGTCTGGCGTGAACAATCTCGACACACATCGCCTGAGTTGCAGAAATTAAGCTCACCATCAAAATATCCCGAAAGATATCAATCCTTCCTCGCAAAACCTAAATAATGTATAGAATAGAAAATAATTAAGCCTTTACTTACTTATTTAATCTAGATCTTTTAAAGGATTTGTCTTGGGCGTATTTGATTATTATATTATTTATTTTTATAAGAACAAATGGCATTATTTATAACATCTCAAATTCATTCCTTGATATCGAACCATCAGGGGATCTAAAACAAATAAAAAAAAAGCTGTTGATGTGTAATTTCTGACATTAGGATCAAGTCAATAAAGATTTCTCACCAAATGAACAACAATTCTCAATTTTATAATAGAGGGCTGAAGATATCAGCAAAATTGGAATGCTCGAGGTTCAATACAACTCTCAGAATAAAACGTTTCGGTCTGAATTTATTTGGCCATCTTCATTTAATGGAAATATTACACATTTCGCTACACATTTCGCAAAGCGCACGTGTGATTCAATCAGAGATTTTTTCTCTGATCCTGGTCTTAGGAGCCAGATAGTTTTGTATGAAGCAAATAAATTTTATTATTAACAAATCCTAGTTTGATCACATGTGCATTTGCATTATGTGTATAATTCCCAACAACTGAAGATGGCTAAATAAATTCAGGCCGAAACGTCTTATTCTGGGAGTTTTATTGAACCCCGAGCACTCCAATTTGTCTGGCTGATATCTCCATCCCTCTATTATAATCACATCGCAGTCCAAGAATCCTAAATTCTTTAGAGATTTATTTATTTTTTTAAAATAATTTATTTGGTGGAAAACCTTCCTTGACTCAATCTTCTCAACTGCAAAGAAAAAAAAAAATTCGCTATATTGCTGTCTGTCCGTCGGTCTGTCACGCTCTGTTTGACCAACTTCCCGTTGGAATTTTGAAACGAAATTTTATATGATTAAAGAGGACCTTCTAGAGAGTTATAGGAACATTATTTTCATCCCGAAATTCCTACAACTTTTTCAGTTATTAATTCATAAAGTTACGAGTTTTCCCATAGGAAATGTATAGAGAAATATTTGTCTATTCTCTGAGATGTAAACAAATCCGGGCACTGAATTGGATTATAATAATTTTCTTTTCATAATTAAGAAGAAGAAAGGCGAGGGTCCGCCGCAGGGGAGCCCGAGCCAGTCGAGGGGTCAAAGGGCCGAAGCCCCTGTCTAGACACCAGAGGCGCTAGCATAGTTCGATATAATAATTAAGGAGTTGTTGCCGTAAGAATATTCCATCGAACCCTCTCAGTAGTTTTGATTTATCTTTTATTTTAAGGAGTCTATTATCCAAGATACACAATGGGCCTTTAGGCATCAAGTTCAATGCAAAAAAATATCGTACTAAGAGTTTTTTTTTTTTTTTTTTTTTTTACTTTACCCGCAACGACTTTGAGCTGGGAATCCCGGTCCGAAGATGCTGCTTCCACCTGTCGGAGGAGCAATAGGCGGATTTCCGAAATGAACACCTTCTGGTCTTTGTAGTGGTTCCGTTTCTCCATTTACCGTAATTAACGTGCAAACAAATATTGCCTTGGAGAGAACAAAAACAAGTTATTTGTATTAAATTACCATTCACTTTTTTTTTTTTTAAACATAACCCAACGTCAGGGAGAACCTTTTTTTTCTCCATAAAAAATTCAGTCTAATATTGTTTATTTTTT
>JAKCPI010025691.1:0-14379 GCA_023213315.1 Euborellia annulipes | reverse complement strand
TACCCATGGGCCAAGGCATTATCTTTTCAAATATATAGATCTCTAAAAATATTTAACAAAAATGATTTTTCAATCCTTACTTCTTCCCTCTTTTCTTGTGTTGAAGTGATACATTTTGTTTCCCGAAAGTTTCCCTGCATTTGTAGGTTGCGACGGATATTTGAAAAATGTATAGTGCCAGATCCCTTTGTTCAAAAATAAAGCTCCCCAAATCGAGCACCAGTCAGACACCTCAATATTTATTTGCTTTTAAGCTATAAATAAATAGTTGTGTAAGGAGCATGTAGGGCAAGGAGAAAATAATAAAAGAATATTGGTTGGAGTTACAAAACATTAAAAGACATACACCTGATATAATAATATATAATAAAGTCGAATTTTAACAATAGTTAAGGGAGCGGGCAGCCAGGAAATGCTCTACGAAATGAAACTCAAGAGTAGTGGAGACATTTTCGGCTATAATTAAATATCGCCATCATCAGTCCATTTTCGAGAGTATGTACTCATATGCCAATGCATTGAGCCAAATGTAGAATTGTCAATTTGTGGGTATTAATATACATAAAATGCTTGTACAGTGAGGGACAATATTAAGTCCTACCCATGCGTTTATAACTTGTGATTATTTCATTGTTTTTATAAAAGAAAATGAAAATCTTTATTGGAAATTTTCTAGATTTGAACTATGAAAGTTTCTATTAAAAATATATATATATACTTAATTACTAATTATTATTACCGGTAATTAACTTAAGGGACTTAATATTGTGTCTCACTGTACATATACACCATGTTGCCGTATTAGTGTGTCAAGCGCCAGCTACCTAGATTTGAAAAAATTACCATAAAGCTTTTTACTTAAACTGGATGAGTATATATAACTAGCCGCGCCGCCCGCCTTCGGCGGGCTTGCGGTCTAGCCAGGGGGGCTACGCCCCCTGGCCCCCCCTGCCGCTGGCTCGGGCCCGCCTGCGGCGGACCCCTCGCCTTTCTTATATATGAGAAACGGGCTGGCGTACCTAGAGGCGGGGGCTAAGCCCCCTGGACCCCCATGCCAGCTGGGCTCGCCGGGCCCGCCTGCGGCGGGCCCTCGCCTTTCTTAAATATGAGAAACGGGCTGGCGTCCAGAGGCGGGGGGCTACGCCCCCCGGACCCCCCACTCAGCTGGCTCGCGGCCCGCCTGCGGCGGACCCTCGCCTTAAATACGAGAAACGGGCTGGCGTCTAGAGAGGAGGGCTAAGCCCCCTGGACCCCCGCCACGCTGGCTCGGGCGCGCCTGCGGCGGACCCTCGCCTTTTTTATTCATTATAAAAAGAAAATTTATATTACTACGTATTCCAATCCAGTGCCTGCTTGAGGATTTGTTTACCTTCATAGAATACACAACTTCAAAGAATACTTGAATATTTCTCTATACATTTCCTATGGGAGAAATCGTAACTTTAAGAATTAATAACTCAAAAAGTTATAGGAATTTTGGGACCCGAGTATTTTTCCGGGACTCTCTATAACGTCCTCTATAAGACTGCAAAATTTCGTTTCAAAATTCTAACGGGAAGTTGGTCAAACAGAGCGTGACAGACGGACAGACAGGACAGACAGACGGACAGACGGACAGACAGACAGACAGACGGACAGACGGACACACCGTAATTATTATATATAGAAGATTTTTTGTGTCAATTGTGCAAGTTTCATTAAATATAAATTTTTTTAGGACATATTTCATAAAAAATAATATTAATTAAAGCATTTGAAACAATATTGGCGATATTTAATTCTATTCGAAACTATCTCCACTACTCTTGAGTTTCATTTCGTAGAGGCTTACTTCCTCCTGGCTGCCCGCTCCCACACCTATTGTTGAAATACAACAGCCACTTCACAAATTGTCAAAGTGGAATTTTTTTACAAACAACAAAAAAAAGACAAAAAAATTTTATTAATCACAAATTAAAATTCTCTTCTTTTTTTTTTTAAACTAATGTATTGCTCATTTTATTCATTGAGAAGAAAAAACGTTTTTTATTTTTTTTTATTCCCTTCTAACATTATATTAGATACACATACTGTACATGTATATAAATTAACAAATTGGCTTGGAATAGGACAAATAAAGCGAGTGACATGCAATGGAGGAGGCCGCCGTCGCAAAAAGTGTCGACTCGGCGGCGGCCTCCAGCCGCCTGCCTGCCTGCCTGCCTGACGTCTATTTAACTTGCGAATTTATTTTATTTAACTGCGAACAAAACGTTTAATGCAAACCTTGCTTGCGTTGGCCAGCTTGTTTCGTTGGCATTTTTAAATAAACATTTTTTTTTTTTATTTCGTTTTTTTTTATTTTTTATACGATGTTAATTGATAAAGAGAATTTGTAAATTTATTTACTTATATAATCCATTGCTTATAATAAAACAAAAAAAAGATTCGTTGTGTAAATGTTATTTTAATCGCGATATTAATATCTACCTGTCGAACCAGGGCTTCGCCCTCGGACTTGGTGTAGGGATTAGCGTGCTAGACTGATAAATCGGAGTTAATAGTTTTAAGCGGTTTTTATTGAATTAAAGTCATACAGGTAACTAACAAGGGCGGATCCAGAGGTGTTTCTCGGGGGGGGGGGGGGGGTCATCTGCGAAAATTTTTTTTTTTCGCGGAACCAAAGTTTTCCGGACACAAAAAATTTTGATCATTTTCTTTTGATGATATTTTATTTTTGGATTTTTGTTTGTATTTTGATGATAATGTTGATTTTTGCTTCGGGTTGGAGGCTATAATATGTTGTTTTTTGTTTTGATGCTATCTTATTCTGATTTGTGTTTGTATTTTGATGAATTTTCATTTAGTTGTTGCTGTATTATTAAAGTGAAACTTTATTTTGATCGAGACAAATTTTTTTCGTTTCTCTATCAGCATGTCGCGTTACAAGCGATTCAAATACTAAATCAATATTGTTCTCAGTTTTTAACATGCATCTATTGATTTCCCATTTTCCAATTATTAAGTTAAGATTAAAAACGCGATTTTAATACGCGTAATTGAATAATTTTCTGAAAATTTTCATTTAAACGCCTATGAACCGAAAAAAAAGTTTCACTTGCATCGTGGTTTCATAAAATCACACAATGTTATTTTTTTATATTATTTTGATTTTTGTGTGGTTTTGATGCTGTATTAATTTGATCTTTGATTTTGTTTGGAGGCTATTTCATTTAGATTTTTGTAATTATTTTGATGATTTTACCTTTTTTTTTTTTTATAATTTTTGTTTTGATGCTGTATTATTTTGATTTTTGTTTGTGTTATGATGGTATCTTATAACTTTTTGTCGATATTTTGATTTTTGCTTTTGGTTTGAGGCGGTTTTTTTTTTTTTTTTTTTTTTTTTTTTTTTTTTTTTTTTTTTTTTTTTTGATCCGTTTTGATTGTTGCGTGTTTTTTTCCTCTTCTTTCATTTACACGTTATTCACATTATCCATCCGCATAACCCCGAGAAATGTAACAATGGATAAAATTTGAAAAAATAAAAATAAATAATGTTAACAAATAATGTATCCAAAATGTAAAACAAAAAGGGGCTGGCGCAGCCGGTATTAAATAAAAAAAAAAAAAAAAAAATTAAATTTTTTTTTTTTAATAACTAGCTGCGCAACCCTCTTTCTGAATACCTCTAATCTCTTTTATCTAATTTTTTTGGGGGGCTCGTTGATGTAGTGAGCTTCTACAAAGAAGATCCCTTTCGAAAATAAGGTCCCTCTAATATGTACTGGTATATAAAATCATTTAATAGGCTATAGAGATTATATCTACCAGAATTTTTTTTTTTTAATTATAAGACTTGAATAGTGTTGGTGTTTTTATGTCATTTCTAAGTAGCTCAACTCTACCAGGCTTTGATTATTTAAATTTCAACCAAGTTTATTATACACCTTTGTTTTAAGGGCAGTAGATAAAGCTTTAGGAATCCCTCACCGTCCCTTCTCTCTCATATATATATGTATTTGAATTCATATATCTTTAGTGAAGTAAAAACACATTAAAAAAATGTTTCCTTATCTCTTTTTTTTTTATTAAGAGTATGTATGTATTGCCTAGGGTCTAATTTTGTTTTTCTAAAGAGAGTGAGTGAGAGCTTTGTATTTTAGTTTAAAAGTTTTCAAAAGGTTTTTATAGTTGGAAGTCAGGAATTTAGCAGGTCAAAAGAGTTTATAAAAAAGGGAATAATTATTTAGATATTTTAATTCAGAATCTCTCTCTTTTTTCTCTCTCAAAAAGATGCTTTTTGTTTCAATTTAGAGAAATTCTAATTAAAACAGAAATGGTCTCTTTAGCCATTTTTCAATGAGGCGGATGTAATATGGTAAAAAAAAAATAAAAATATATTTTGAATTTTTCTTGAATGAACTCTGTGAACATTTATTTAGTCCACCAGCTAAGCTCTCTGATATGACTATTTTGTAAAAAAAAATAACAGCAGAGTAGGTAACCACAAAACGCCTTGGAGATGCGAACCCCTGACACCTAGTACAATGAGAGACAATATTAAGTCCCACCCATGCGTTTTCTACTACTATTTCACAAAAAATCTGGTGCGACCAATTTTGTAATAATTCTTTCTTTCTGTTTGTTACTTCTCTCTCTTCTTGTTATAATTGAGTACTTCAAAAAATGTGTAAGTTCAGAGCAAGTGTTGCAAAAAATATCGACGTTTAAAATTGTTATAGCCTAATTAAAGTAAATGTTATTTGTTACACATTTATTTTATAATAATTTGTAATAAACTAAAAAAAGGGTTTAGTTTCTTTATCCATGACATTTTATTTAGAAAGATCCAGTTTAAAGTGAGAAGATTATGAGAAATAATCGAGAAAAACTTGTCTCTTCTTGAAAACAGCACGAATTAACCAGCTTTTTAAGCTGCAAATGCGAATCAGAAGAAGTTTTAAGTGACCTCGAGCATAAAAATAATACGAATTACCAAGGGGACTGAAATGGATTGTTATTATACCAGGATTTTCTCTGAGAACCGACAAATTTGTCCCGGAAATATGAATAATCAGGATACGAAAAATCGGGATTCCACTGTAATAGGTGGGGTTACATGGCCTTGTTCAATCCATACAAAAACAAAATATGTTTATAAAATATATATCTTCTTTACCCAAGTAAAATTGAAAAATAAACGTGGTCCGTGGCTTTAATTTAGTTGGGAACCTCTGAGCTAGAGCAATGAAAAAATTTTTATATATTTATTAATATATGACTCTCGGGAAGATGCTTGGGAACTTGAAACAAGTCATCCACCGAGTTAGGGGGTCGCAGTTTCACTTGTAAAAGTAATTTTGTTGATTTTACAATTGTATAGGAAGCAAATTTTATACACAAACACAAACTAAATTTAGAAAGTCTTTGCCAAAACCATTTACAAATATATTGTAATTTTCGTAAACCGATTGAAAATTACATTGCGATTGTGTGGTATTTTTAGAATTGCCAAACAGCTTTTAAAATTATTTAAAATTACAATACATAATATATTTTTCGAAGAAAATTCTAATTTTAAAATGTTTCTTTTTTGTTGTTGTAAATATTTGAAAGCATAAATTTGTAAATTTAGTAGATAAATGAATAATAGTTATCATTTACAAGGAAAATTTGTAAATTTAGTATTCCAAAACACACTAAAATTAAGATTTTTTTTTTTTACAATGTGGGCTTAACGTCTAGTTCAAAAATATTCATATTAGCCAACAAACAGCTGATATATTTTCGAATCAGATCATTTTGAATGAATAAATAAAAAGCAAAAATTTGCCATGTTTATAAATGCCATATAAAATAAAAAAAAAAAGAAAGTATCACTTTTTTTTACATAGTATGATTTTTGATTCCATAAATCTCTACAAATGCAAATTCCCAAGATCTTATTGCAACCCTCCGACCTCATTTCAACTCTGTTAACCGTTTTTTTTTTCGTCATTTTTTTTTCTTCTTTTTTTTTACGCACAGTATAAATAAGCCGAAGCGATGCATAAATATGAGAGATTTTGTCGACGCCATGGCATTTTAAAGAAAATTATAAAGTAAAATTGTTGTTGTATTTTAATTGTCTAATTGAGTTCATGTC
Source organism: Euborellia annulipes (assembly GCA_023213315.1). Lineage (NCBI taxonomy): Eukaryota > Metazoa > Arthropoda > Insecta > Dermaptera > Anisolabididae > Euborellia > Euborellia annulipes. The sequence goes on along the minus strand of JAKCPI010025691.1, from coordinate 8,252 downwards.
TCGGGGTTATTGTTGACTTTCTGGCCGAATAATTGTTGACTTCATTACAAAAAAAACACGTTGACAATTTATCAAAGCGGGTTAAAAGTATATTTAAATAAAAATGAAATTAAAATAAAAAAAAATAAGCCACCGAGAATATATATTCTCTGCCTCTAAAAAGATGAAATTTATTTTTCATCTCCCGAATTACAATTAGAAAGATGTTAAAAAATATAGAAATAATTATAGAATGATTGCTATAATTATTTTTTATTGAAATGTTATTAAAAAAAAAAAAGAGTATAATTTGACTTTTGATTATATAAAAAATTAAATTCTTAACAATTTTTAATAGCGTTATTAGATTCCAAAAATAATTTTATTTTATTTGATTTAAAATCCAAGATCTAATTTCAAAATTCCAAGAAAAATACGTATATATGCACTGCGCGTCAAAAATAACGTTACAATTTCTCCTCTGTTCGAATCTACCTTAATGATACTCTAATTTAAGAAACATTTAATATGAAATATCTCTATCTACATTTCTAAGTAAATTTAACACAAATACAAATCAATTTAATACAATTTAAATAAAATTATGTCGTATTCTTGATGAAGTTCTCCATTTTTTCGTTATTTGCATTAAGTTATGGGAATAATTAAAATAATAACGAATTTTTAAAAATACTGATAATTATTATAAAAATTCCCTTCTTTCTGCGTCAAAGCGGTGTTAGGACTCAGACGGGACACACCAGATTATATTTGGAAATTGGAATCAGGGAGGTTAAGTGTCGACACAAGAACATTTGAAAAAAAAAAATGAAAAACTTGAACAGAATAATGAAGATGGAAAAAGATCGATGGCCAAGAATATGTCTAAGAGAAACCCTAAGGGGATTAAAAAATAGAAATCCAGGAAGGTGGGCCAGAGAACCCAAAGGCCTAGAAAAACTTGGAAGCACTGGCCTGTTTGACGCAATGTGGAGAAACAACATTGGTGAGTCGATCAGAGAAATTGGAGTCCTAATAGCGAAGAAGATGGACCAAGAGTAGCAAGATTGCTGGAGGAGAGTAGACTCTTCAAGATGCTGCAGGGTATATAGAGAAATTAAGAAGATACCGGGAGAGGAAGCCTACCTCAGGGACACAACCCTAGGCAAGAAGAACAGGGAGATTTGGGCAAGAATGAGATGTGGCAACTCCCTCCGAGGGGGAAAAACCTGGTGGGAGGACACAAGCTGCAGAATGTGCAGTAGAGAGGAGGAAAGTCCGGAACACATCCTGCGATGTCCAGGCTTCAAGATGAGAGTACCGGACCATCTAAAGCAACACCTGGAGGATCTAGGGATGAGAAAATTGCCAGATATCCTGAAGAAGGCACCGGAAAAGAAAACTTTGGCGTTATTTAAATTTTGGGAAGAAATAGCGAAAGAAGAGAAAAATAAATGACTTTTTTGTTTGTCTGTTTTTTTTTCTACTAATGTAAAAAAAAAAAAAAAAAACCTTGTATATATGTAGACCAAAGTCCAAATAGGACTAAGGTCGGAATTCAAATAAATAAATGAATAAATATTATAAAAATTCTTGTAAATTCAAATCAAATTTTGTAGATAAGCTTGTAAACCTACATATACATAAAACCCTATACATTAACATTGTCATATATCCATAGGCGCCGGAACTGGGAGGGAGGGCAAAGGTACATTGCCCCCCCCCTGGTCTTTAAAAAAAAAACGTTCAGAACAATTTTTTAATGAAATGTGGAAGGATGTAAAGAAAAAAATAAAAGAAATGAATCTTGAGGAGCCCGCCGCCCTCTTTACCGTGAAAGCGAGAGATTCCTAAAAAATTTCAATATAAACCAAACACGGCGTCTGAACACTACTATTCTATTTTATCTATTTTAAGAAAACTTTCTATGAAGTTATTGATGGGATAATCAACAAGATTGAATTAAGAATTCTCCCAACCGGGGTTTTTAAAATATCTACATATTGAAAAAATTGTTATTTTAGAAACACGGTTTTTAGGATCAATCTGTTATAGATATTTTAAATGAATATGAATTTGTAGAAGAAAAAAAAAAATAAAAAGAGATTTAGAGAATTAATTCCTCAAGCCGAAATGCTTAAATGATTTTAGTAATAAAATACAAAAAATCTTAATCAAGAATCAAAAAAATTATTTCCTAACCTGAGAAATATTCTAAAACTACTTTTAGTGATCCCCGGCCACATCAGCAACCGTTTTCTATGTTAACAGAAGAATAAAAACATATCTTCGCTCAACAATGACGCAAGAACGATTAAATCATGTATGCATAATAAATACATATATCCAGAAATCGTAGATGAAATAGATATCCAAAATATCATGGCTACATTTATAAATAGTAATGACTTTAGAATTCAACATTTTGGCAAAATTTCCATGATTTATAAATAATATTATTATTGATATATGTATATTTATATAAATAAAATTGTATTCTAGCAAATTTTTCTTTTTAATTATTATTACTCTTATTAAACCTTTTTTACTTTCTCTTAGCCTATATATGAAATATATAGAGAGAGAAAGTATTGCGATCATGTCAAAAATTCGATGTCGAGATTTTGATGGATATACATGTTTTGAGGTCCCCTGAGTCCAAAAAAGTGGGTCCCGCAAATTGGTCTGTGTGTATGTATGTGTGTGTGTGTGTATGTATGTATGTGTGGACAGATTTTTAGCATGAAGGAATTGAGCTACCGGATTGAAATTTTATATTTAACTTAGGTACCTTCCCACACGCTCAAAATAAGCTTTTGAACAAAATCGGCCAAAAAGTACTAGTACTTTACTGATGTACTTTTTTCAGTTTTTTTCGATTTTCTCAAAATTCCCTCCAAGGATTTTTTTTAAAATTCAAAAATCAATTATTTTTTAGATGCTCTTTAAAATGTATATTCTCATTTTGCCGTTGAAATCTTCTGGAGACCACTTTACTCTTGTTCTTTTAGCATGAAGGAATTGAGCTACCGGATTGAAATTTTATATTTAACTTAGGTACCTTCCCACACGCTCAAAATAAGCTTTTGAACAAAATCGGCCAAAAAGTACTAGTACTTTACTGATGTACTTTTTCAGTTTTTTTCGATTTTCTCAAAATTCCCTCCAAGGATTTTTTTTAAAATTCAAAAATCAATTATTTTTTAGATGCTCTTTAAAATGTATATTCTCATTTTGCCGTTGAAATCTTCTGGAGACCACTTTACTCTTGTTCTTCATAGGAAAGATAGAAATGGTTGCCATGGTAACGGAATTTAAATCTTTTTCTTTTTATTAGATTAAAAAAATCTGGTGTGACTGGCGCACAGCACACAACTTTCTCTTACCTTCGGTAATCGAAAGTTGTGTTCTGTGCTTGTCACACCAGATTTTTTGTGTCGACATGTATTTAGTTCCCGACAGTATGGAACATGAATTCAGATGTAAAATTTATAAGTATGGGAAAATATTTATATTTTGTTACCATGGCAACCATTTCTCCTATCTTCCCTATGAAATACAAGAGTAAAGTGGTCTTCAGAAGATTTCAATCGCAAAATGAGAATATACATTTGAAAGAGCATCTAAAAAATAATTGATTTTTGAATTTTAAAAAAAATCGTTGGAGCAAATTTTGAGAAAATCGAAAAAAACTGAAAAAAGTACATCAGTAAAGTACTAGTACTCTTTGGCCGATTTCGATTAAAAGCTTATTTTTCCGGTCCAGGAGGGTGTTTACCTTAAATATAAAATTTCAGCCTCATAGCTCAATTCCTTCATGCTTAAAATTGAACACAGACACACCCACACACCCACACACACACACACAGACAGACCATGTCGCGAAAACCACTTTTTTGGATTCAGGGGACCTCAAAACGTGAAGATCCATCAAAATCTCGACATCGAATTTTTGACATGAATCCAATACTTTCTCTCTATATATATATTACATATATACATAGGTAAGAGAAAGTAAAATCAATTATTATTTAAATTCCCATTTATTTGTGTCTTTAATTGCTTAGGAGAAAACATATATATATATATCTCTCTCTCTCACTTGCAAACATTATCGCCTGTCTCTCCGCCTTCTCTCATAGGCCTAATGTTAATTTCCTATAGGGATTTTTATGTTAATTTCGATTCAAAAGGGGGGTCCCCTTTGAAACTTTTTAGGCATTTAAAATTTTTTTTTTCCAATTCTTATGAAATTTTGTATTTATTTACGATTCTCTATTGTGTATAAAATGTCCAAATATGAGATTAAAATTTTTAAAAATAACCATAGTTTATTTCAAGCAGTCAACATTTAAAATCCAAGTTTGAAACTAAGGTGCTATCGGAAACTAAATATATCTCGACACAAAAAATCTGGTGTGACCAGCATAGTGGCAACTTTCTCTTACCGAAGGGTAAGAGAAAGTTGTGTGCTGTGCGCCAGTCACACCAGATTTTTTTATATTCTTTCCCTTTCAATCACATGATCTCTATTTAGGAAGAAGTTGTCCGCCTGATTCAAATTCGTTCCGGCGCCCCTGCATATATCAATCTAAATATACAAATGTAATTATTTTCACATTTTTAGCCGACTTGATGATGGTACATCGTGCCGAAATAAATAGTCGAGAGATTAAATAATTTTTAAAATTCGTTATTATTTTAATTATTCCCATAAAATAATGTCGATTTTCAATTTGAGGGACAAATCAACATAATCTCAATATGTTTTGTTGGATTTTAATTGAAAATTTTGTTTTATAAAAATTTCCAAAAAAAAAAATCATTTTGTGGTTTTATGAAACCACGATGCAAGTGAAACTTTTTTTCGGATCGTAGGCGTTTTAACTGAAAATTTTCAGAAAATTATTCAATTAAGGGTATTAAAATCGCGTTTTAATCTTAACTTAATAATTGAAGATTTGAATAATTTTAAATAATTTTAAAAATTATATTTTATCAATTTAAAAATTGAATAATTAAATCTCACAATTATTTTTTTTTTCTTCGTTGGAAGCTTTATAAAATTTTTATATATGGGGTAATTATTTCGGTGTCAAGAATAAAACAATTTTTACTTTCTCTTACCTATGTATATATGTAATATATATATAGAGAGAAAGTATTGGATTCATGTCAAAAAATTCGATGTCGAGATTTTGATGGATCTTCACGTTTTGAGGTCCCCTGAATCCAAAAAAGTGGTTTTCGCGACATGGTCTGTCTGTGTGTCTGTGTGTCTGTGTGTGTTCAATTTTAAGCAGGAAGGAATTGAGCTATGAGGTTGAAATTTTATATTTAAGTTAAACACCCCCGGGACCGGAAAAATAAGCTTTTAATCAAAATCGGCCAAAGAGTACTAGTACTTTACTGATGTACTTTTTCAGTTTTTTCAATTTTCTCAAAATTTGCTCCAACGATTTTTTTTTAAATTCAAAAATCAATTATTTTTTAGATGCTCTTTAAAATGTATATTCTAATTTTGCGATTGAAATCTTCTGAAGACCACTTTACTCTTGTATTTCATAGGAAAGATAGGAAAAATGGTTGCCATGGTAACAAAATATAAATATTTTGCCATACTTATAAATTTTACATCTGAATTCATATGTTTCATACTGTCGGGAACTAAATATATGTCGACACAAAAAATCTGAGTGAGACAAGCACAGAACACAACTTTCGATTACCGAAGGTAAGAGAAAGTTGTGTGCTGTGCGCCAGTCACACCAGATTTTTAATTTTTAATTACCCCATATATAAAAATTTTATAGAAGCTTCCAACATTGGTTATCATTAATGAATATTATAATAAGTATATTAAATAAGGATTCTCCTCAAGCAAGGTAAATAAAATAAGTCGATTTTAGTTGAATGTATATTGAATTATATATATATGTAAAAAAATTCCAGGCTCCTGAAGACGAATCCCTGATTCGAAACTGTAAAAAATGCATTCAGTCGGCCCACTGAAACACAAAAATAAAATAGTATTTTTTTTTTTAAATTGTTTTATTCTTGACACCAAAAACCTGTGAAACGATAAGAAGCTGCAGCAAGTTCGTTAAGAAATAACTTCGTTGAGAATCGTCTACATAATTAAATAAAAATGCCTGGACCCCAATATAGATAAATTCATAAATAACGGTTATCGTCTAAAGTCTTATATGGCCTGAGTTGCCGAAAAGACAGTGTGAATGTGTGTGTGAGTGTGAGTGTGAATGAGAAAAAAAGTGTAAATGTTTTTTATTAAAATTTTTTGGAAAATAAACATACATGTACAATAGAGAACGCCAAACTGATTCAGGGAAATCCCGAAAGGCTTAAAAAATTAGACTTGTGGGAGGCTTTGGAAATACAAAAGGGAAGAAAAAACATAGTTAACGAACAATTAGACTTGTCTAAGACCCCCACTAATTAATATATTCTAGGCACAAAACATGTTATGTATTATTTAGTTTAGCACTCCATTAGCAATCTATGTATTCAACTCTACCCGCCATACATGCAACAGTAACACCATCTATGTATCCTAATACTAAGTATTCACACACACCGTCTGTGTTAACATATGTTTTTTAATGTAATCAATGTAGATAACTTCACGATGTATGCATTTTTAAAAAACCACTTCTATGATGACAATAATGTCGAAATAAGTATTAAGTGTTAATTTTAATTAATAATAATAAAAAAAACCTTGAAACACATAACCGAGTGTATTTTACCTTTTATATACCGGGTGGGCCAATAGTGCGTGGACGGAAGATTGTGGGCTTATTAACCGACATTTTAAAAATTTTTCTCGATGGTGCATAATGTGGGGCCTTTAGAGCTACAAATTAAAAATATTTTTGTTCCAATAGCACCTCATATACAGGGTGGTCCATATCAAAGTTATGTTTTTTGAAATGGAACGCCCTGTATATTATTGCATATTTGGATTCTACGGCCAATTTTAGTGTGACTTTATGTCATGCAATGTATTTTAAAAAAAACCGTTTAGCCGCAAATCGGGCTTTTGTGAAAAAACTGCTGTCTGAAAAAAAATTGAATATCTCGCGAACCATAAAACTTAGGGGACTGTTCTTTTGGGAGGTTACTAACCATAAAGTGTACTAATGTAGGCCAGATGGGTAACCCGGAATTATTCTTGTTTTGGGAGATATGGCTATGCCGATTTGTGGAAATTCTCAATCATGGATAACTTCCTTATTTCAAGTGAAACATGCTACTTTTTTTGTGCCATAGGACGTGAGAATTTAATTAGCTTTCAGATCGTATAAGGTTGTCTATATCTATCTTTGGTATTTTTTATTTTTTATTTCAAAATATCTGATTGAATTTGACTTACAAATAGATAAAAACAAATAAAATAACAATCCAAAATGCAAAATAAAATTATATTGCAATAATAAATGAAAGATTTATTTCTAAATATTCGAAAATGTATTTTAAATTTCCTTTAAAATCATTTATTTTAACTTTTCGAAAAGAAATTAGGGTTATGATCGGGTGAGCAGGTGCGCCATCTTGTTGACAAATAATAACCCGAATTTGAGTAAGCGGGACATCTTTGAAGAGTTAAAATAAAATACATTTTCGAATATTTAGAAAGCTATCTTTTTCATTTATTATTGTACAATACATTTACATTTTGCATTTGGATTGTTATTTTATTTGTTTTATCTATTCGTAAGTCAAATTAATCAGATATTTTGAAATAAAAATAAAAATACCAGATAATTTGGCATATACGATCTGAAAGCTAGTGCGTCTATGGCGCAAAAAAAAAAGTAGCATGTTTCACTTGAATAAGGAAGTTAACTGTAATTTCCCAAATCAGCCATAGCTATCTCCCAAAACAGAATAATTCCGGGTTACCATCACGGCCTACGGTAGTACACTTTATGGTTAGTAACCTCCCAAAAACGGTCCCCTAAGTTTTATGGTTTGGCAGTTTTTTCACAAAGCCCGATTTCAGCTAAACGGTTTGTTTTAAAATACATTGCTTACATAAAGTCATACTAAAATTGGCCGTAGAATCCAAATATGCAATAATATACAGGGCGTTCCATTTAAAAAACATAACTTTATTTGTATATGAGGTGCAATTGAACAAAAATATTTTAATTTGTAGCTCTAAAGGAAATTGTACCGAAAAAATTTAAAATGTCAGTTAATAAGCCCACAATCTTCCGTCCCTTTTGGCCCACCCGGTATATTAAAAAAAC
>JAKCPI010025690.1:0-12850 GCA_023213315.1 Euborellia annulipes | reverse complement strand
TCCCATGGGCCATGGGATGTTTGACCACTCACAGTCTTGATGAATATATCTATGTCTAGTTAAGTCCGAATCGAGGTATTTTGATTACTATTATCTTAAATATTTTCGAGATTTATAAACTAAATCATAGATATTTATATATCTAACAAAGCTGTGAGTATTATTTATTGGCGAGGCCAAACATCCCATGGCGCCCGGGAATCGAACCCAGGGTCTCCAGCCTTTCCGGGGCATAGGCATGCTGTCCATTACACCAGGCCACAGGACCCCTCGACCTACACCAATTTTCTTTAAAGTTTTTCACTTTGTTAGTGACTTGCACGACTAACTGCATATAAAGGGAAGTGATTGGTGCAGGTCGGGTCTGGTGGCCTGGTGCAATGGACAGCACGCCCCGGAAAGGCTGGAGATCCTGGGTTCGATTCCCGGGGGCCATGGGATGTTTGGCCTCGCTAATAAATAACACTCACAGCTTTGTTAGACTATTATCTTATTCAAATATATAGATCTCTAAAAATATTTAACAAAAATGATTTTTCAATCCATACTTCTTCCCTCTTTCTTGTGTTGAGTGATGCATTTTGTTTCCCGAAAGTTTCCCTGCATTTGTAGGTTGCGACGGATATTTGAAAAATGTATAGTGCCAGATCCCTTTGTTCAAAAACAAAGCTCCCCAAATCGAGCACCAGTCAGACACCTCAATATTTGCTTTTAAGCTATAAATAAATAGTTGTGTAAGGGCATGTAGGGCAAGGAAAATAACAAAAGAATATTGGTTGGAGTTACAAAACATTAAAAGACATACACCTGATATAATATATAATAAAGTCGAATTTAAACAATATTTAAGGGAGCGGGCAGCCAGGAAGTAAGCCTCTACGACACTGATTCCCAACCGGTGTGCCCCGGCACCAAAGGGTGCCGCGAGAATGGCTAAGGGGTGCCGCGAGATATTTAGATAAACAAAAAAAAAAAATAAATAATAAAAAAATAGAGTGGGAAAAAATAAAGTTTTGCAAAAATAAAGGTCAAAATGATTTTAACGTAAGCTACAAAAAATGTTCCGGAGTGCAAAAAAAAAATTTAGCTTTGTTAAAAAAGGATCAAATGGACTGAGGATGGCGATATATAATTATAGTCGAAAATGTCTCCACTACTCTTGAGTTTCATTTCGTAGAGGCTTACTTCCTACTGGCTGCCTGCTCCCTCATCTATTGTTGAAATACAACAGCCACTTCACAAATTGTCAAAGTAGAATTTTTTTACAAACAACAAAAAAAAAAAATTTTAATAATCACAAATTAAAATTCTCTTCTTTTTTTTTTAAACTAATATATTGCTCATTTTATTCATTGAGAAGAAAAAAAAAAAAACTTGCCGTTTTTTATGTATATTAGCTTAAAGGATTAAAAACGTTTTTTTTTTTTTTTAATTCCCTTCTAACATTATATTAGATACACATACTGTACATGTATATAAATTAACAAATTGGCTTGGAATAGGACAAATAAAGCGAGTGACATGCAATGGAGGAGGCCGCCGTCGCAAAAAGTGTCGACTCGGCGGCGGCCTCCAGGCTGCCTGCCTGCCTGCCTGCCTGACGTCTATTTAACTTGCGAATTTATTTTATTTAACTGCGAACAAAACGTTTAATGCAAACCTTGCTTGCGTTGGCCAGCTTGTTTCGTTGGCATTTTTAAATAAACATTTTTTTTTTTTTTTTTCGTTTTTTTTTATTTTTTATACGATGTTAATTGATAAAGAGAATTTGTAAATTTATTTACTTATATAATCCATTGCTTATAATAAAACAAAAAAAAGATTGGTTGTGTAAATGTTATTTTAATCGCGATATTAATCCAACCAGGGCTCGCCCTCGGGCTTGGTGTGGGATTAGCGTGCTAGACTGATAAATCGGAGTTAATAGTTTTAAGCGGTTTTTATTGAATTAAAGTCATACAGGTAACTAACAAGGGCGAATCCAGAGGTGTTTCTCGGGGGGGAGGGGGGTCATCTCAAAAAATTTTTTTTCGCGGAACCAAAGTTTTCCGGAGACAAAAATTTTTGATCGTTTTCTTTTGATGATATTTTATTTTTGGATTTCTGTTTGTATTTTGATGATAATGTTGATTTTTGCTTCGGGTTGGAGGCTATAATATGTTGTTTTTTTTGTTTTGATGCTATCTTATTCTGATTTGTGTTTGTATTTTGATGAATTTTCATTTAGTTGTTGCTGTATTATTAAAGTGAAACTCTATTTTGATCAAGACAAATTTTTTCGTTTCTCTATCAGCATGTCGCGTTACAAACGATTCAAATACTAAATCAATATTGTTCTCAGTTTTTAACATGCGTCTATTGATTTCCCATTTTCCAATTATTAAGTTAAGATTAAAAACACGATTTTAATACCCTTAATTGAATAATTTTCTGAAAATTTTCATTTAAACGCCTACGAACCGAAAAAAGTTTCACTTACATCGTGGTTTCATAAAATCACACAATGTTATTTTTTTATATTATTTTGATTTTTGTGTGGTTTTGATGCTGTATTTATTTGATCTTTGATTTTGTTTGGAGGCTATTTCATTTAGATTTTTGTAAGTATTTTGATGATTTTACCTTTTTTTTTTTTTTTTTTTTTAATTTTTTGTTTTGATGCTGTATTATTTTGATTTTTGTTTGTGTTATGATGGTATCTTATAATTTTTTGTCGATATTTTGATTTTTGCTTTTGGTTTGAGGCGGTTTTTTTTTTTTTTTTTTTTATTGTTCCTTTTTGATTGTTGCGTTTTTTCCTCTTCTTTCATTTACACGTTATTCACATTATCTATCCGCATAACCCCGAGAAATGTAACAATGGATAAAATTTGAAAAAAGAAAAATAAATAATGTTAACAAATAATGTATCCAAAATGTAAAAAATCTGGTGTGACTGTCGCACAGCACACAACTTTCTCTTACCTTCGGTAATCGAAAGTTGTGTTCTGTGCTTGTCACACCAGATTTTTTGTGTCGACATATATTTAGTTTCCGCCAATTTATTAGAATTTAAGATGTCAAATTTATAAGTATGGGAAAATATTTATATTTTGTTACCATGGCAACCATTTCTCCTATCTTCCCTATGAAGCACAAGAGTAAAGTGGTCTTCAGAAGATTTCAATTGCAAAATGAGAATATACATTTGAAAGAGCATGTAAAAAATAATTGATTTTTTGAATTTTAATCAAAATCGTTAGAGCGAATTTTGAGAAAATCGAAAAAAACTGAAAAAGTACATCAGTAAAGTACTAGTACTCTTTGGCCGATTTTGATTAAAAGCTTATTTTTCCGGTCCCGGGAGGTGTTTAACTTAAATATAAAATTTCAGCCTCGTAGCTCAATTCCTTCATGCTTAAAATTGAACACACACACACAAACAGACCATGTCGCGAAAACCACTTTTTTGGATTCAGGGGACCTCAAAACGTGAAGATCCATCAAAATCTCGACATCGAATTTTTGACATGAATCCAATACTTTCTCTCTATATATATATTACATATATACATAGGTAAGAGAAAGCAAAAAAAAGGGGCTGGATGGCTTCTGCCGCAGCCGGTAATAAATAAAAAAATAAAAAAAATATTAAAATATTTTTTTTTTTTTTTCTTTTTTAAATAACTAGCTGCGCAACCCTCTTTCTGAATACCTTCTTATCTATTTTATCTAATTTTTTGGGGGGCTCGTTGAAGTAGTGAGCTAGGGTGTCGGCTCCTACAAAGAAGATCCCTTTCGAAAATAAGGTCCCTCTAATATATAAAATTTAATAGGCTATAGAGAGGATATAGAGATTATATCTACGAGAATTAAAAACTCTTGAATAGTGTTGGTGTTTTTATGTCATTTTTAAGTAGCTCAACTCAACCAGGCTTTGATTATTTAAATTTCAACCTTTTTTTATTATACACCTTTGTTTTAAGGGCAGTAGATAAAGCTTTAGGAATCCCTCACCTTCCCTTCTCTCTCATATATATATGTATTTGAATTCATATATCTTTAGTGAAGTAAAAACACATTAAAAAATGTTTCCTTATCTCTTTTTTTTTTTTATTAAGAGTATGTATGTATTGCCTAGGGTCTAATTTTGTTTTTTTTAAAGAGAGTGAGTGAGAGCTTTGTATTTTAGTTTAAAAGTTTTCAAAAGGTTTTTATAGTTGGAAGTCAGGAATTTAGCAGGTCAAAAGAGTTTATAAAAAGGGAATAATTATTTAGATATTTTAATTCAGAATCTCTCTCTTTTTCTCTCTCAAAAGATGCTTTTTGTTTCAATTTAGAGAAATTCTAATTAAAACAGAAATGGTCTCTTTAGCCATTTTTCAATGAGGCGGATGTAAAATGGTAAAAAAAAAATCTGGTGTGACTGGCGCACAGCACACAACTTTCTCTTACCTTCGGTAATCGAAAGTTGTGTACTGTGCTGTCACACCAGATTTTTTGTGTCGACATATATTTAGTTCCCGACAGTACGGAACATTTTAATTCAGATGTAAAATTTATAAGTATGGGGAAAATATTTATATTTTGTTACCATGGCAACCATTTCTCCTGTCTTCCCTATGAAATACAAGAGTAAAGTGGTCTTCAGAAGATTTTAATCGCAAAATGAGAATATACATTTTAAAGAGCATCTAAAAAATAATTGATTTTTGAATTTAAAAAAAAATCGTTGGAGCAAATTTTGAGAAAATCAAAAAAAACTGAAAAAGTACATCAGTAAAGTACTAGTAATCTTTGGCCGATTTTGATTAAAAGCTTATTTTTCCGGTCCCGGGGGGGTGTTTAACTTAAATATAGAATTTCAACCTCTTAGCTCAATTCCTTCATGCTTAAAATTGAACACACACACACCCACCCACCCACACACACAGACAGACCATGTCGCGAAAACCACTTTTTTGGATTCAGGGGACCTCAAAACGTGAAGATCCATCAAAATCTCGACATCGAATTTTTGACATGAATCCAATACTTTCTCTCTATATATATATTACATATATACATAGGTAAGAGAAAGTAAAAATGAAAATATATTTTAAATTTTTCTTGAATGAACTCTGTGAACATTTATTTAGTCCACCAGCTAAGCTTTCTAATATTACTTGCGTCCCGGCAGGATTTTAAATTTTGTAAAAAAAATAACAGCAGAGTAGGTAACCACAAAACGCCTTGGAGATGCGAACCCCTGACACCTAGTACAATGAGAGACAATATTAAGTCCCACCCATGCGTTTTCTACTACTATTTCACAAAAAAATCTGGTGCGACCAATTTTGTAATAATTCTTTCTTTCTGTTTGTTACTCTCTCTCTCTCTCTTCTTGTTATAATTGAGTACTTCAAAAAATGTGTAAGTTCAGAGCAAGTGTTGCAAAAAATATCGACGTTTAAAATTGTTATAGCCTAATTAAAGTAAATGTTATTTGTTACACATTTATTTTATAATAATTTGTAATAAACTAAAAAAAGGGTTTAGTTTCTTTATCCATGACATTTTATTTAGAAAGATCCAGTTTAAAGTGAGAAGATTATGAGAAATAATCGAGAAAAACTTGTCTCTTTACATCCCCTTTTTGAAAACAGCACGAATTAACCAGCTTTTTAAGCTGCATATGCGAATCAGAAGAAGTTTTAAGTGACCTCGAGCATAAAAATAATACGAATTACCAAGGGGACTCAAATGGATTGTTATTATACCAGGATTTTCTCTGAGAACTGACAAATTTGTCCCGGAAATATGAATAATCAGGATACGAAAAATCGGGATTCCACTGTAATAGGTGGGGTTACATGGCCTTGTTCAATCCATACAAAAACAAAATATGTTTATAAAATATATCTTATTTATCTTCTTTACCCAAGTAAAATTGAAAAATAAACGTGGTCCGTGGCTTTAATTTAGTTGGGAACCTCTGAGCTAGAGCAATGAAAAGGTTTTTATATATTTATTAATATATGACTCTCGGGAAGATGCTTGGGAACTTGAAACAAGTCATCCACCGACTTAGGGGGTCGCAGTTTCACTTGTAAAAGTAATTTTGTTGATTTTACAATTGTATAGGAAGCAAATTTTATACACAAAAACAAACTAAATTTAGAAAGTCTTTGCCAAAATCATTTACAAATATATTGTAATTTTCCTAAGCCGTTTGAAAATTACAGTGCAATTGTGTGGTATTTTTAGAATTGCCAAACAGCTTTTAAAATTTTTTTAAAATTACAATACATAATATATTTTTCCGAAGAAAATTATAATTTTAAAATGTTTCTTTTTGTTGTTGTAAATATTTGAAAGCATAAATTTGTAAATTTAGTAGATAAATGCATAATAGTTATCATTTACAAGGAAAATTTGTAAATTTAGTATTACAAAACACACTAAAATTAAGATTTTTTTTTACAGTGTGGGCTTTAAAGTCTAGTTCAAAAATATTCATATTCGCCAACAAACAGCTGATATATTTTCGAATCAGATCATTTTGAATGAATAAATAAAAAGCAAAAAATTTGCCATGTTTATAAATGCCATATAAAATAAAAAAAAAAGAAAGTATCACTTTTTTTTACATAGTATGATTTTTGATTCCATAAATCTCTACAAATGCAAATTCCCAAGATCTTATTGCAACCCTCCGACCTCATTTCAAGTCTGTTAACCGTTTTTTTTTTACGTCATTTTTTTTTCTTCTTCTTTTTTTTACACACAGTATAAATAAGCCGAAGCGATGCATAAATATGAGAGATTTTGTCGACGCCATGGCATTTTAAAGAAAATTATAAAGTAAAATTGTTGTTGTATTTTAATTGTCTAATTGAGTTCATGTCTCGGGGTTATTGTTGACTTTCTGGCCGAATAATTGTTGACTTCATTACAAAAAAAACACGTTGACAATTTATCAAAGCGGGTTAAAAGTATATTTAAATAAAAATGAAATTAAAATAAAAAAAAATAAGCCACCGAGAATATATATTCTCTGCCTCTAAAAAGATGAAATTTATTTTTCATCTCCCGAATTACAATTAGAAAGATGTTAAAAAATATAGAAATAATTATAGAATGATTGCTATAATTATTTTTTATTGAAATGTTATTAAAAAAAAAAAAGAGTATAATTTGACTTTTGATTATATAAAAAATTAAATTCTTAACAATTTTTAATAGCGTTATTAGATTCCAAAAATTATTTTATTTTATTTGATTTAAAATCCAAGATCTAATTTCGAAATTCCAAGAAAAATACGTGTATATGCACTGCGCGTCTAAAATAACGTAACACTTTCTCCTCTGTTCGAATCTACCTTAATGATACTCTAATTTAAGAAACATTTAATATGAAATATCTTATCACATTTCTAAGTAAATTTAACACAAA
This sequence comes from Euborellia annulipes, assembly GCA_023213315.1. Taxonomy (NCBI): domain Eukaryota; kingdom Metazoa; phylum Arthropoda; class Insecta; order Dermaptera; family Anisolabididae; genus Euborellia; species Euborellia annulipes. Next base: position 5,436 of record JAKCPI010025690.1, on the reverse strand, counting down.
TACAAATCAATTTAATACAATTTAAATAAAATTATGTCGTATTCTTGATGAAGTTCTCCATTTTTTCGTTATTTGTATGAAGTTATGGGAATAATTAAAATAATAACGAATTTTTAAAAATACTGATAATTATTATAAAAATTCCCTTCTTTCTGCGTCAAAGCGGTGTTAGGACTCAGACGGGACACACCAGATTATATTTGGAAATTGGAATCAGGGAGGTTAAGTGTCGACACAAGAACATTTGAAAAAAAAAATGAAAAACTTGAACAGAATAATGAAGATGGAAAAAGATCGATGGCCGAGAATATGTCTAAGAGAAATCCTAAGGGGATTAAAAAATAGAAATCCGGAAGGTGGGCCAGAGAACCCAAAGAAGGCCTAGAAAAACTTGGAAGCACTGGCCTGTTTGACGCAATGTGGAGAAACAACATTGGTGAGTCGATCAGAGAAATTGGAGACCTAATAGCGAAGATGGATCAAGAGTGGCAAGATTGCTGGAGGAGAGTAGACTCTTCAAGATGCTGCAGGGTATATAGAGAAATTAAGAAGATACCGGGAGAGGAAGCCTACCTCAGGGACACAACCCTAGGCAAGAAGAACAGGGAGATTTGGGCAAGAATGAGATGTGGCAACTCCCTCCGAGGGGGAAAAACCTGGTGGGAGGACACAAGCTGCAGAATGTGCAGTAGAGAGGAGGAAAGCCCGGAACACATCCTGTGATGTCCATGCTTCAAGATGAGAGTACCGGACCACCTAAAGCAACACCTGGAGGATCTAGGGATGAGAAAATTGCCAGATATCCTGAAGAAGGCACCGGAAAAGAAAACTTTGGCGTTATTTAAATTTTGGGAAGAAATAGCGAAAGAAGAGAAAAATAAATGACTTTTTTGTTTGTCTGTTTTTTTTCTACTAATGTAAAAAAAAAAAAAAACCTTGTATATATGTAGACCAAAGTCCAAATAGGACTAAGGTCGGAATTTAAATAAATAAATAAATAAATAAATAAATATTATAAAATTCAAATCAAATTTTGTAGATAAGCTTGTAAACCTACATATACATAAAACCCTATGCATTAACATTGTCATAAATCCATGGGCGCCTGAACTGGGGGGGGGGAGGGGTACGTCCCCCCCCTGGTCTTTAAAAAAATAACGCTCAGAACAATTTTTAATGAAATGTGGAAGGATGTAAAGAAAAAATAAAAGAAATGAATCTTGAGGAGGCCCGCCGTCCTCTTTACCGAGAAAGCGAGAGATTCCTAAAAAAATTTCAATATAAACCAAACACGGCGTCTGAACACAAGTTCACGTCGATAGAAGAATATTTTAAGAAAACTTTCTATGAAGTTATTGGGGGTTATATGGGATAATCAACAAGATTGAATTAAAAATTCTCCCAATCAGGGTTTTTAAAATATCTACAAATTGAAAAAATTGTTATTTTGAGAATTTTGGTATCAATCTGTTATAGATATTTTAAATGAATATGAATTTGTAGAAGAAAATCATTGTGTGGTTTTATGAAACCACGATGCAAGTGAAACTTTTTTCGGATCGTAGGCGTTTAACTGAAAATTTTCAGAAAATTATTCAATTAAGGTTATTAAAATCGCGTTTTTAATCTTAACTTAATAATTGGAAAATGGGAAATCAATAGACGCATGTTAAAAACTGTGAACAATATTTATTTAGTAATTAGCCGCGCCCGCCTTCGGCGAGCGCAGGCTATTATTCTGGAGGGCTTCGCCCCCCTGGATTCTGGTATATGAGTCATTTCATTTCAAATCAACACAGCTCCCAACCCGACCATCTCCGATTTTGATGAAATTTGGTGTGTTCATTGTACATGATGAGAGAATGAAAAATGCCAAATTACAGAATTGTAGCACAAGTAGAACAAAAGTTATGGCCCCCCAAAATTTAAAAAATTTCGGAAAATTTCAAAATCTTAACCATAACTTTTGTTCTACTTGTGCTACAATTCTGTAATTTGGCATTTTTCATTCTCTCATCATGTACAATGAACACACCAAATTTCATCAAAATCGGAGATGGTCGGGTTGAAAATGGTACTTTTCTGTGTTGATTTGAAATGAAATGACTCATATATAGATTGAAGATTTGAATATTTTAAATTATTTTTAAAAATTATATTTTATCAATTTAAAAATTGAATTATTAAATCTCACAATTATTTTTTTATAATTCGTTATATATATTAAATTTCAACTTTCTTATTTTTGTCGTCACGGATTGTGACGTCATGGCTTGCAGCGTCATGGCCTTTTACGTCACCTCGCTACAACGCGACATGCTGATAGAAGAACCAAAAAATTCGCAGTGATATAATAAAGGTTTCACTTTAAAAAATAAAAATAAAAAGAGATGCTTAAATGATTTTATTAATAAAATACAAAAAAATCTTAATCAAGAATCAAAAAAATTATTTTCTAACCAGAGAAATATTCTTAAACTATTTTTAGTGATCCCGGCCACATCAGCAACCGCTTTCTATGTTAAGAAGAATAAAAACATATCTTCGCTCAACAATGACGCAAGAACGATTAAATCATGTATGCATAATAAATACATATATCCAGAAATCGTAGATGAAATAGATATCCAAAATATCATGGCTACATTTATAAATAGTAATGACTTTAGAATTCAACATTTTGGCAAAATTTCCATGATTTATAAATAATATTATTATTGATATATGTATATTTATATAAATAAAATTGTATTCTAGCAAATTTTTCTTTTTAATTATTATTACTCTTATTAAACCTTTTTTTTTATATTCTTTCCCTTTCAATCACATCATCTCTATTTAGGAAGAAGTTGCCCCCCCCCTGATTCAAATTCGTTCCGGCGCCCCTGCATATATCAATCTAAATATACAAATGTAATTATTTTCACATTTTTAGCCGACTTGATGATGGTACATCGTGCCGAAATCAATAGTCGAGAGATTAAATAATTTTTAAAAATTCGTTATTATTTTAATTATTCCCATAAAATAATGTCGATTTTCAATTTGAGGGACAAATCAACATAATCTCGATATGTTTTGTTGGATTTTAATTGAAAAATGTTTTTATAAAAATTTCCAAAAAAAAAAATCATTTTGTGGTTTTATGAAACCAAGATGCAAGTGAAACTTTTCTGATCGTGGGCGTTTTAACTGAAAATTTTTCAGAAAATTATTCAATTAAGGGTATTAAAATCGCGTTTTTTAATCTTAATTTAATAATTGAAGATTTTAATAATTTTAAATTATTTTAAAAATTATATTTTATCAATTTAAAAATTGAATAATTAAATCTCACAATTATTTTTTTTCTTCGTTGGAAGCTTTATAAAATTTTTATATATGGGGTAATTTTTTTTTTTTTTTTTTTAAACACTCACATTTTTTCTCATCACACTCACCACTCACGCATTCACACAGTCTTTTCGGCAACTCAGGCCATATAAGACTTTTTACGATAACCGTTATTGATAAATATACATATAGGGGTCCAGGCATTCTTATTTAAGCCATTTGGTATCCAATTGGCTTAAATAAAATCATCGGACTGCCTGGGGTCCGAACCCGCGACGTTTGGTATATGAGGTTAGCACGCCAACCTCTACGCCTGCCCCATATGGGGTAATTATATCGGTGTCAAGAATAAAACAATTTTTTTTAAAACTACTTAATTTTTATGTTTCAAGTGGGCCGACTGAATGCATTTTTAATTTTTTAATTACCCCATATATAAAAATTTTATAAAGCTTCCAACATTGTTTATCATTAATGAATATTATATTAAGTATATTAAATAAGGATTCTCCTCAAGCAAGGTAAATAAAATAAGTCGATTTTTCTTAAAAAAAGACAGTTTTTTTGGATAAAAGTTAACTTATTAATATGTAAGGAATTTTGTATAAAAAAAAGTTGAATGTATATTGAATTATATATATATATGTAAAAATTTCCAGGTTCTGAAGACGAATCCCTGATTCGAAACTGTAAAATGCATTCAGTCGGCCCACTTGAAACATAAAGAAAAACTGGTGTGACTGGCGCACAGCACACAACTTTCTCTTACCTTCGGTAATCGAAAGTTGTGTACTGTGCTTGTCACACCAGATTTTTTGTGTCGACATGTATTTAGTTTCCGACAGTACGGTACAATTGAATTCAAGATGTAAAATTTATAAGTATGGGAAAATATTTATATTTTGATACCATGGCAACCATTTCTCCTATCTTTTCTATGGAGTACAAGAGTAAAGTGGTCTTCAGAAGATTTCAATCACAAAATGAGAATATACATTTTAAAGAGCAACTAAAAAATAGTTGATATATGAATTTTAAAAAAAATCGTTGGAGCAAATTTTGAGAAAATCGAAAAAAACTGAAAAAGTGAATCAGTAAAGTACTAGTACTTTTTGGTCGATTTTGTTCAAAAGCTTCGTGTCACGTCCCATGGGGGGTGCCTAACTTAAATATAAAATTTCAACCTCCTAGCTCTTTTCGTTCTTGAGATATTTTGTTCACAGACACACACACACGACAGACAGACACACACACAGACAGACCATGTCGCGAAAACCACTTTTTTGGATTCAGGGGACCTCAAAACGTGAAGATCCATCAAAATCTCGACATCGAATTTTTTGACATGAATCCAATACTTTCTCTCTATATATATATTACATATATACAGAGGTAAGAGAAAGTAATAAAATAGTTTTTTTTTTTAAATTGTTTTATTCTTGACACCAAAAACCTGGAAACGATAAGAAGCTGCAGCAAGTTCGATAAGAAATAACTTCGTTGAGAATCGTCTACATAATTAAATAAAAATGCCCTGGACCCCAATATAGATAAATTCATAAAGAACGGTTATCGTAAATGTCTTATATGGCCTGAGTTGCCGAAAAGACAGTGTGAATGTGTGTATGAGTGTGGAGTGTGAATGAGAGAAAAGTGTAAATGTTTTTTATTAAAATTTTTTGGAAAATAAACATACATGTACAATAGAGAACGCCAAACTGATTCAGGATATCCCGAAAGGCTTAAAATTAGACTTGTGGGAGGCTTTGGAAATACAAAAGGGAAAAAACATAGCTAATCCAGAACAATTAGACTTGTATAAGACCCCACTAATTAATATATTCCCAGGGGCACAAAACATGTTATGTATTATTTAGTTTAGCACTCCATTAGCAATCTATGTATTCGCCAACTATACCCGCCATACATGCAACAGTAACACCATCTATGTATCCTAATACTAATAAAAAACCACTTCTGATGATGACAATAATGTCGAAATAAGTATTAAGCTGTTAATTTTAATTTTAATAATAATAAAAAAACCTTGAAAAACACATAACCGGAGTGTATTTTACCTTTTATATATATTAAAAAAAAAAA
>JAKCPI010025689.1:0-44992 GCA_023213315.1 Euborellia annulipes | reverse complement strand
GCGGCCCTGGCTAAACAAAGAGAGATCATTTTTACTCATTTTCCTCGAACACATTCTGAAAGTATATATCACCCGCATATACATCTATTAAATCACAAAAAAAGTGAAAACGTTTACGCTAGAAACTCCCTTTAAGTAATTAATAAATACACTTAAATATAAAATAAATTTTTCATTCATCTATGCCTATAAATTAACATAATATTGCTCTTAAAAATAATTCAAAGAATGACATATTCTCATTTTTGAACCAGAAGTCAAGACTAACAATGCCCAAAATATAATTAGTTCTCAATACTGGAAATACAAATATTTAAGCACAAGAACCAACTTTCTACGACAAAACTGAACTCTATTAGTGTCAATTGATTATGCATCTGTCAGAGTATTGTAGCTATACTTCTAATTTACCAATTACATGTATATTCATTTATCCCGAATTTCAAATCATATTAAAATATTAATCTTATGAATACTTTGCAAATTCTAAATCTGATTTACCTCTGTAGCTGCTAAAGCTTCTTCTATTTTTATGATTATTATTATATTTTTTGTTTTAAATCACACATAATTATTTATTGAGCACAAACAACAAATATTACAATGACGTTTCGATCACAAAATACACCGATCGATATTTAGGTATATTCATTTATTTGTTGGGTGAGTTCAATACGTGTGATTTAAAAAAAAATCAACCCTTTATCTAAATCTGATTTAATATTTTCTTAACCTAGAGTCAAAAGGCTGTTCTAGAATAATAGATATTAAGAAAGTAATCTCTTATAGTCTGAAATAGGCCTGGACTTGTACTATTTGGTATTCTTGCAATGCCTTTGCTCTAAACAAAGAGAGATCATTTTTATTCATTTTCCTCTACACGCATATATACCATTATACATCTTAAATTGAAAGTTTTTGCCGAGAGTAGCAGAATTTTTATATATTGAAGGAGACAATAAAAGAGTGTGTCTTCTGCTGGAATTATAAATTTTATTTATTTATAACGAGACTATAGTTTCGAGGGCTTTGCCCTCTTCATCAGTCTATTACAATGTATTCACAGGAATTAATTTATGAATTTAATAGACTGATGAAGAGGGCAAAGCCCTCGAAACTATAGTCTCGTTATAAATAAATAAAATTTATAATTCCAGCAGAAGACACACTCTTTTATTGTCTCCTTCAATTAATATATCTATTAAATAGCAAAAAAGGTGAAAACGTTTACGCTAGAGAAGCCCTTTTAAGTAATTAATAAATACACTTAAATATAAAATAAATTGTTCATTTTTTAGACTAAATTATAAATACATCGCCTTAAAATCTCAATAAAATCATTCAAAAAATGAGGTTTTCTGCATTTTTGAACCAGAAGTTAAAAAAGGCCAAAATCTAATCAGTTCTCCGCATTGGGAATCCAAACATTTAAGCACAAGAACCAACTTTCTACGACAAAACTGAACCCTATTAGTGTCCATTCTCTGTACATCTGTCAGAACATTGTAGCTATACTTCTAATTTACCAATTCCGAAATTTCGAATCATATTAAAATTTTAATTTTATTAATATTTTACAGAGGGTCGAATTCTCGGAGGGGGATACAGTCGAACCTCCTATTTAGCGAACTCGAAGGTTCCAGAATAAAAAAATTCGATACATAAAAGGTTACCATATGTTCCGTATTTTGTCCCGTTTTATCCCTAAAATCTCCATTGAGGGAGAAAATGAAATAATTCAGAAAGTAAAATCAACTTTATAATATGACTGGACTAAAAAGGATTAGCCTTGGATATTTTTTATTATTCTACCTGTTTATTTTATTAGTCTGCTTAAACTTTATTCTCTTTTTTAACAGAGTATAATAAACCATTACCTACCCACTTTTTTTCATGTTTTATTTAGCACTTAAACGTCCTGTATCAGTGCTTTGTCAATTATGGCAGCCCTAGATAGACTTATATTTTTCTTAAAACCGGGATAATTTTGTGAGTTTGACAGAAAAGAAAGTGAGCGAGTTGTTTGTGATTTTAGAAAGAGATAAGTATATTCAGCTAAGTACTTAGAATTTAAAAAAGCTAAGTAATGGAGTAGTTGAAGGAGACAATAAAAGAGTGTGTCTTCTGCTGGAATTATAAATTTTTAATTTATTTATAACGAGACTATAGTTTCGAAGGCTTTGCCCCTCTTCATTCAGACTTTTTTTTTTTTTTTTTTTTTTTTTAATGAAAATGATGAGAGAAGGAGTTACACCAAAAAGGTGCAACCCCTAAAGGCCTGGGTTGGCCCCTCCATCGTGAAAAGAAGAAGAAAGAATTTTATGGGCTGGGCGGGGGTCGAAGGTATCTGTGGATACGGGTCTTAAATAGCTGAAGGTTATAAGTCGCGGGAAAGATGGTGGCAGGGAGCGAGTTCCAGTCTCTGGAGGTCATAGGGATAAAAGAGTTGGCGAAAGCGCTTGTTCGATTTTTATCCAATTTGACAGCGAAGGGGTGCTGAGCGTTCGAAAACCGCGTGTTTCTCGTAAAGAGGGCTTTAGGGGGGATAATTGATTTCAGCTCGACTGAACAGACACCGTGATAGTATCTGTAGTACAGGGAAAGGGCAGAAACGGTTCTTCGGTGAGCCAGGGAGTCGAGTGAGTTGGTTAGAGCCGGGTCTCCTATTAGTTTAATTGCTCGCTTCTGAATCGCATCCAGTGTAGCAAGAGAATGCTTGGAGGCACCCCTCCACAGATGAGAGCCATATTCGAGACAGGGACGAATTTGAGCCTTATACAGTACGAACTGTTCCAGGCGTGCGGCCTTCGGCCGGCCTCTAGAGCTCGGTGGAAAAAAAAAAAAAAAAAAAAAAAAAAAATTTTCCCCCCCCCTGGCGGCCCCACAGCGTCTCGGAATGTGATTATTAGGTCTATAATATATATTTGTAATATTTTGCCCCTATTTTTGCCCCTAAGCAATATTTAGATATTTGCAAATAAATAACTCTCAGTTTTCTAAAGAGTAAATGTACAAAAAAAGCTAAAAATTTCTATAATTTGCCCCCCCCCCCCCCTCCCTTCGCCCCCATACAGTCAATTTTGATAGTTGATTTTTACAGGAATAGTTTCTTAAAGTAATAAAGAATAACTCTACAAAATTTGATCAAGATAGGAGAGAGTTTTAATTTTTGCCCCCACTCACATTTTGGATAGTTGGGAGTCGAATTTCAAAAAATCCTGAAATTACTTTTTAGATATTTGTATTTAGAATTTTATTAAGTAAAAATCAAGTAGATATCTTATCGTTCTTAATTGAAAATGCATAATTAGTGTAAACACATTGCAAAGATATTTTGCCCCTTTTGACCCCTTTAGGGGTCGAATTTCAAAAAATCCTGAAATTAGTTTTTAGATATTTTAATTTAGTATTTTTATAAGTAAAAAGCAAGTAGATATTTTATCGTCCTTAAGAGATATCGCATAATCAGTGAAAACACACTTTGCCCCCTTTGACCCCCTTAGGGGTCGAATTTCGAAAAATCCTTTCTTACTGAGCCCCTATGTCATAGATGTAATATCCTCTCCAAATTTCATGTTTCTATGTCCAGTGGTTCTGGCTGTTTTGATGATGAGTGAGTGAGTGAGTGAGTGTATCGGGCAAAGAATTTTATATATAGATAAGAAGTAAATGCCCTTTTTCACCTAATTTGCCAAGAATAAAGAAATTACAAACAATTTGATTTAATACCTATTGAATTATAACATCTATTTATTTTAGAGAAGACTTTGCACAGTTCATCAATAAAAAATTTAGTTATTATTAAGGCTATTAGTATAATGTGAGGCCCATGGCAGCTGCCCCCCTTGCCCTCGCCTCTGTCTAGTGGTATTCTTTTAAATTGCAATGATCACTTCAACACACCCACAACGTTTTAAATCTTAATTCCAAAATCATTTTACTTTCTCTTTTTGGATTTCTTAATCCACTGTGCGCAAACTGATTTATATTTACGACCTCTTTTTATCTTATAGATACAGAATTCCTTAACAAACCCGCAACATCATTTCTTAATAGATACAAAATAAATTGACACGTTCTGATGTGGCCATCCACTTGACTTTACCATACACTTCTGGTTGAGTTTGGTACAAGGGCCTAGATTTTCATTTTTTGACCCCCCCCCCCATTTTGGGCGGTTTGTTTTTGCATTTTTAGTGTTCTGGGGGCCCACTGATTATGTATACAAAATTTGGTTGAGTTTGCTCAAATGGCCTAGATTTTTATTTTTTGACCCCCCCCCCCCCCTAATTTTGGCGCCAGAAAAAAAATATTTTCGTTATTATAGGTTCATTTTATAGTATATTTCATTTTTCTTGTTTTTTTTTAGTTTGAAAATATTATAATTTTAAATTTTAACCCCCCCCCCCCCCTTAATTTTGGGTCGATATGCACCAAAATCTAATCAGCTCTTAATCTCAATGCACCAAAACTACGTGTGAAATTTGGTTTTGATATTCACACTAGTTTTTGAGCTAGCTCGTCCACAAAATTTGGTAACGCACAGACTAACAATAGACTAACAGACATTTTGACTAAAACAGTTTCTAGGCGCGAAAATAAAGATTTCCCTGATATTCTCTTCGATTCGAAGGTACCCTAAAAATGTGTGACAGCCTATCCATGCTGGGCGTCTCTGTCGCATCTGACCTGTCTTGGAATGAACACATCTCCTCTGTGGCGAAATCTGCAGCAAGGAAGATTGGCTTCTTATTCAGGTCCAAGCGATTTTACAAACCCCCACAACTTCTCACCATCTACAAGGCCCAAATCCGCCCCTGTCTCGAATACGGCTCTCATCTGTGGAGAGGGGCCTCAAAATACTCTCTTGCTACCCTGGATGCAATTCAGAAACGAGCCGTCAGGCTAATTGACGATTCTACCCTCACCGACTCCCTCGACTCGCTGGCTCATCGAAGAGATGTCTCTGCCCTTTCCCTTTTCTATAGATACTATCACGGCAGGTGCTCTGATGAGATAAAATCAATAATTCCCCCCAAAGCATGCTTTGCACGTAGCACGCGTTTTGCCGACTCCCAACACTCTTTCGCGGTTAAATTAGAAAAGTGCCGGACCACTTCATTCGCCAATACATATATCCCCATGACTTCAAGGAACTGGAACTCTCTTCCAGCCTCTATCTTTCCCAGCACCTATAATCTTCAAACCTTCAAAACCGGAGTGCATAGACACCTACGTCTACACCCTCTCACTTAATCAACTTTCTCTTCTCTTCGGTAATGCAAGGGTCTTTCGAGATCCATAGGGGCTGCATCTTTACTGGTGCACCCCTTCTTGCATTCGATTGCATTAAAAAAAAAAAAACAATACTTTACCCATGCTTTGCATTGGATAAAGTAAAAAACACGAAGGTGGTTGCTTCTCACTGCTGTAACTTTTAAATGCAAAAAACTTGAATGGTTGAAATTTTGACAGACGTCTAATGAAGAATGAAGTTAGTTATGAATGGTTCACTTTAGTGCATACTAGCCCCATTTCATAGGATTATTCCAGATTTTATGATTCGCCTGATGGTATATCGGCTTCTCGATTAAAACAGGGGTTTTAGATTACTTTTGGTTGACAAATCGATCCGTCAGGGTCTCATCTTCGCGTAACTTTAATTTGAATGTTTTTGTAGATTATTTATTGAAAGATTTTCTTTTTATAGTTTTTAAAACCTTTCTGAGGATCCTCCTTCTTCTTCAGGGTTCAAAAGAGTCAATGAAGTAAGCATGTAGTATTTTTCATTCCTGTCTTCTTTTTCAATGCTCGCCAGTGTAGAGAAAATATAGTTTAACCTTTTCCATTATCAATAGAATAGAAGATACATAAATTAATAAAGTAAAGGGTGTGTAGTTTCACAGTGAATGAAATAAAACTCAAAGAGGTTTATACAAACTCAATATATTTCGGATTATTAGTCCATCATCAGGAGTTTACAGGTTAAAAACATTCTATTTATTCATTCAGTTCATTCACTATGAAACTACACTCCCTTTACTTTATTAATTAATATCATGTTTCACCTAAAACCTACACCACTTTCCCTAAGTAAAAAAAAGAGAAGATACATAGTTTCGAAGGGATGATCTTCATTATCACTCTTTTAATTAGAAATTGCTATTTAATATTTTCTTGCCTAGAAAGCTTTGAATTTTAGCAATTAAAAATAGAATATATATAAGATATTAGTCTTATATTATTATACTCGGAAGTTCCTTCATTGATGACCCTTTTTAACCGACTTCAAAAAAAGGAGGAGGTTATCAATTCATCGGAATCTTTTTTTTTTATGTATGTTCCTCGATTACTTTTTACCATGTGGACCGATTTCGATGATTTTTTTTTATTGGAAAGGGGTACCTTAGGGGTGGTCCCATATTAATTTGGTCAAGTTCTGATGATATGATCAATGACAAAATAACGGAAATCTTCAATTCTTATGAGCAAATAATGGAAAATCAATTTTTATAAAAAAACCGACAAAATAATAAGAACTGAAAAATCAAATAAAATGCACTACACAGGTATAAAATAATTATCTAATTTAGTTACAACTAAACGACGAAGTTTTTACATGAAATCACTTTTTGAAGTCGGTGCCAAACATATACATTTTATGAATCGCACTCGACGGATCGTACTTAGTACGTTTGGCGGGTAATGAAGACAACATCGCGTAAGCTCGCTTGTATAGTTTGTTTGGCACCGACTTCAAAAAGTGATTTCATGTAAAAAACTTCGTCGTTTAGTTGTAACTAAATTAGATAATTATTTTTAACCGACTTCAAAAAAGGAGGAGGTTCTCTATTCGACTGAATTTTTTTTTGTGTCTATGTTACCTCATATCTCCGCCAATTGTGAACCGATTTTGAAAAAAAAAATTGCATTGGGTTCAGTCTACCTTCCGATTGGTCCCATTTTTTTTCATAGGTATTAGACCTTTTTTGTTAGGTTTGTTCAGGCCTAACTTCTTTGTTTATGAACCGATTTCGATGATTCTTTTTTTATTGGAAAGGGGGTATCTTAGGGATGGTGCCATATTAATTTGGTCAAGTTCTGATGATATGATCACTATTAATAACATCACTAAAAAGAGAAAAATAAAAATAATTTTTAAGAAAAAAATAAAACCGACTTCAAAAAAATTAAATGCAACAAATAAAATACACTAAAAGGTATAAAATAATTATTATCTTATTTAGTTACAACTAAACGACGAAATATTAACATGAAATTACTTTTTGAAGTCGGTGCCAAACATATACCTTTTATGAATCGCACTCGACGGATCTTACTTAGTACGTTTGGCGGGTACGCTCGCTTATAGGTATAGTTTGTTTGGCACCGACTTCAAAAAGTAATTTCATGTTAATATTTCGTCGTTTAGTTGTAACTAAATAAGATAATAATTATTTTATACCTTTTAGTGTATTTTATTTGTTGCATTTAATTTTTTGAAGTCGGTTTTATTTTTTTCTTAAAAATTATTTTATATTTTATACTGTGTAGTGCATTTCATTTGATTTTTCAGTTTTTATTATTTTTTTTCCTAAATGAACCCTGAAGATTCCGATAAATAAATTTATTAGAACATAATAATTATTCATTCTGTAAAAAAACTCGACCCTCCTTTTTCAGGGTTCAAAACGTCTATTCAATGAAGGATCCGTCATGTATATACATATTATTTTTAATTGCTAAACTTCAAAACTTTCTAGGTAAGAAAATATTAAATCAAAAAATGTATATCAGATTTAGATATTTAAATATCATTTAAAATTATTACCGAAACTGCAAACAGCGGTACGTGTTTCACTTTTGCCGCAATTTCTAATTAAAAGACTGATGATGAAGGTCAACCCTTCGAAACTATAACCGCCAACAAATAAAGTATAAATATTTGCATCAACCATCAAGCAGAGGACAACCTCGTTGATTGATTTTTATGAATCATCACCTCTGTACTCTCGGCAAATTAGATCTTTTCAAATGAATGAAATCTACATAAGAGACATAAACTGTTTATAAAAAGTGTGATTTGGATAGGAACAAGGACGATTGAATTAAATATGGAATTGAAATAATTATCGGAAAAGAGGTTTTTTTTATTTAATTAGTTTTTTTCCTCTTATTAAAAACAAGGACTAAAAAAGATGATCAAGGACAGTCGATGGTGGAGAAGTAATCTCCGGAGTCGAAGCTCAAATACAATGTATACATTAATTAATGTAAAACAATTGGTTTAATAAAATTTATAATTTATTTATAAAAAGTGTACAAAAATAAAAAAAAAAAAAAAAAAAAAAACTAGACATTGTTTTAATAGTTAAATGAATCCATTGAGGTCCATTAAAGAGGATGATCGGATGACAGTGTATATATATTTTTTTTCTCAAAGGGTTTGACCGCACTGACAAGAAGGGAGGCGAGAAAAATCATCGTCTTGAGGGGAGCATTTGACGCTATGACAGCTGAAGGCTCCGAAACGCTCCCCCGAGTGTGTGAAAGTGTGAACGGGCGTGGATGTCACCGCCCGGGGGCCCAATCCCATTCTGATCCATTGCAGAAAAGTAAAGGCCAGCCATTAGCTCTCTTTATCAACCAACAGAAAACAGACATTACCCGATAAGGATGAGGATTCGATTGAAATAGGGTTGACGGGAATAATCATGCAACGTCATAGCATTCAAGGGGTTGGTTGATTGGTGAAAAATAGCCAAGATTATATTTTAAAAGAAGAAAAATCCCTAAGGAATCAAAAAAAAGTTCCGTACCTAATAAATATATTTATCTATCTCAGTGTTTCCCAACGTGGGGCCCACGCCCACGGGGGAAAATTTGATTGTTAAAGGGGTCAATTCAAAAATAGGCTCGTCCAGATAAATATAAAAATCTAGTTACCCATATTTGAAAAAATAAATGTTAACAAAATTTTGATAGTAAGTAGCTTCAGCAATATATAAAATAGGACAGCTTATCTATCTGGTTGATCTTCGAAAAATCTTTTGTATTTCTGCAGAGTGACAACTTCTGCATACTAAAATTTTTTAATAAAATAATTTCGTATAAAAAAATCTTTATTTTGATAAAAAGAAACTATATTCAGATTAAAAACATTTATTTAACACAAAAACGATTTCAAGAAATAGAGTTGGAATTCTACACTAGTGCTTTTGTTATATTCTGTTGGCTGCAAATAACTTTTTATTTTTTTTTACATTTATGAATAACTAATTAACTAGACTGTCAAATCTATTGAAAAATGTATCATTCGATTCATAAAAGTTGAATTATTGATCTGTATAAATTTGTTGAAAATGGTATAATTTGTATAGAAGTTATAGCCCTTTTAAAAGCTCGGTCCATTTACTTACATGTTAAGAGGACAATTTTCAATAATTTATTTCTCGGTAATGGGACAGACGATCAACTTCAAATTTCGGGAATAAATATTTAATACATCAATGATTCGATGGTAAAAATTTGAGCAATTTTCTAATAAAAATGATAAACAAACAGTCTCGAACCCCCTTAAATGTATTGTAGAACCATACAAAATACTAATCAACAAAATTTTGTTTTTGTAAATATATTTAAATAAATAATATAAATAATAATTCATTTTATTTCATTTTATTTGGGGCATTTTAGAAAGGCTTAGGTGGGACATGGCCCAAAAAAAGTTGGGAAACATTGATCCTATCTATATCTATACTTATTATCATCTGCTTTCTCGACAACGCCGACTTAATTTTTTTTAATTTTAAAACCCACTAATAGTTTATGATAAATAAAATTTATTAAAATTAATTATTCATTTCTGCAGAGTAAAAGTCCATATACGGTATAAAGTATGTGTTAATATATTATTTTAATTTTATTATTATTTAATACTTATTAATATTGCCTTCTGTATGTTAAATGATTTATGTTTCTGCCCTGCATTTTCTGCAATATTATGCAAAATTTCTCACACCGTTTTAATACAATTAATAAATAAATTGACAAGAATTAGTATATTTTCTTATTTAAACCAAATTTAAGTTTTTAGCTGATTGAACAACAATTTTTATGTAATATTTTCAAAACTACTTTTCTATGCAAAATTCCCTTTTAAAAAAATTCTCAACCGGACTAAAACTGATGACCTTACGTATTCGACTCTTGCGCTTTTTTTGACAATCGGGCTACGGCACTTGTCTTAAAATTCTTAAAAAATTATTTTTCATAAATACTTAGATAAATTTTTTTTTTAAATATCAAATTGTTTTTATTTCTCGTTCATAGGGGAGAGAATAAACAAATTTATCGAATTTTTTTCAAATTTTTATGACATATGGTTTTGAATTCCTGATAAATACAAAAATCAGCTCAAAAATGGACAATTTGTCAGGGGTGGGGGTGTAGATGAGGAGGGTGCAGGAGGTGGGGTGTAAGGGTGAGAGGTGTAGGGGGGGGGTGGGGTAGGGTGGGAGGAGGGTGCTGGAGGTGGGGTGAAGTGGTGGGGTCCGGGGGGCGAGGGGGGGGGGTTCGGGGATTAATATATAGCTATTAACTGAAGCAAAAAGTTACCGAGCATCGCTCGGTGGCCAGGTACTTATACTATAAGAGCAATTCTTGTATATATATATAAAAATGTATAATTACATTTTTATTCAATTTTCTTTTAATAAATAATTGTTTTTTAATTTTAAATCCCACAAAGGATCATTACAACTATTATTATACATATTAAAAGTTAGGCAATTTAATTGATTATAAAACTTTTTAAATCCCCCAAATATTATTATATATTAGAATTTGCAAATTTAATTAATTATAAAACTAGACAAATTGAGATGGCTGGATTAATTGGTGGACAATCGACTTGATTGGGGAATAATGGAATTGAAATAATTATCGGAAAGAGGTTTTTTATCTAATTAGATTTTTCCTCCTTATTAAAAACAAGGACTAAAGATGAATAAGGACACTCGATGGTGGAGAAGTAATCTCCGGAATCGAAGCAAAAAATCCACAATGTATACATTAATTAATGTAAAATAATTGGTTTAATAAAATTTATAAAAAAAAAAAAAAAATACTCGACAAATTGTTATATAATTAAAAAAAAATAATTATACGGTATTTATCTATATATCTATTACACATAAATCACCCTTCAGTACAAAAGCAAAAACGGAACCCTATTAGTGTCGCTACACTGTCTGTGTTGTAGCTAGTAAGCTGAAGAAAATATAAACATAATTGCTAGCAACCTGATAAATACAAAAATCAGCTCAAAATGGACAATTTGACCCCACCCACACAGCCAATTTAAATTTTAAAAAATTTAATTATTTCCCAATCAATGATATAAAAAATAGTTGTTTTTTTAGTTTCAATCTCACAAAAATTTCAAACTCGTCTCGAATTTTAATATGATTTTTTTGATTATAGAGTATTATTTTATTTTTAACGAAATCATAAATCGTGATTCCGGGCATTTAGAACTATAAGTTGAATCAAAAACAATTTTTTACTATTAAATTAAGAAAGTTTTTTTGCCGGGAGACAGAATTTTTATATATTGAAGGGGACAATCAAAAGTGTATCTTCTTCTGGAATTATAATTTTTATTTATTTATAAGGGACTATTGAACAGAGGCTTTTGCCCTCTTTATCAGTCTATAATACACAACAGTTCACGGAATTCTACATTTATCAATTCATAAATTAATTTCTGTGAATCCGCATTCAAATAGACTGATGAAGGGCAAAGCCTAATCTCTTTATAAATAAATAAAATTTATAATTCAGCGGAACACTCTTTTATTGTCTCCTTCAATATTTTTATATCATTGATCGGGAAATAATTAAATTTTATAAAATTTAAATTGACTTTGTGGGTGGGGTCAAATTGTCTATTTTTGTATTTATCAGGTTGGTAACAAATTACAAGTTTTGTATTTTCTTTTGGCTTACCTTTAACACGAACGAGTGTAGCGACACTAATAAGGGTTCCGTTTTGCTTTGGACGGACACTTAAAAGAGAGGAAAACATGTCAAGAAGACATGTCAAAAGATATACGATATTCTGCTTAGAAAAAAAGGTTGAAAATTAAATAATAATTTTTATTTTTGAGTTATATTAAGCATAAAAATTAATATTATACACATACATCCCACACAATAAACATATAAGTAGCATGAATATGCAATAAAGAGTTCGTTATTTTATCAGCTAGTAAAGTTTCGAACATTTTCTAAATTGGTTGTGTTTCATTAAGCCAAAAGGTGTGGCTGAATGTCTGAAATCGAATTCCTTTTAGTTAAACGATAAACTATAAAATTTAAAGTGCCAGTCGATCTTTCTTTATAAGATAGTTTGTATAAAAAACAAAAAAGAAAAACATTTTATACCTAATTTGGATCAACCTAGATATTAAACGATTTTCGCACTTTAATCAAATTGAAATGTATAATTATAAATATATATACTATTTAGATCTATTAGATAGTCAATGTTTGGCGTCGTAATTCTGTAGTCTTATCACACACTTGTTGATTTGTGGCGCGAATTAAATCAGAGTGTCTAACATGTTGAAATGGACTGGTTAAAAGCGTCTGGATTTTCCGAGTCCAATTAGCCGGTTTGCGTAGTTGCTGTTAGACAATGCTATTGGGGCTTTCTGATTAAGAATATAAACTGAATGAGAAGTGACTATATAAGGGTCTTGAAGTTGTCACAAAGTGTCAATAATATAAGCGATCGATTCACTAGACCACACTCTTGTTTGGTTTAATAAAAATTAATTTGAAAGTTTATAATAGGAAAATAAGGACAAGTTTTTATGTGTGACTTTTTTTTATTTATAAGCCAACGTTTCGTCGACTTTGACAACTTCTTCAGGGGTTCATATAGTCATGCCACACATTCGCCTAAATTTTCCTCGACTCAGCAGACTCCAATAGTTAAACCAGCAGTAGTCTCACGATATATATCTTGTTTAAAAGCGCGATCAAAACAATTCTCGTTAATATATTAATTATTATTTGATATATTAATGAGAAAAATTATAAATTTATTTGAACTTCATTTTTGACTATTTAGGACAGTACTTAATGATTCGTATATTATTTAATGAGATCAGGAACGAGGCTTGATGAATCCGGTGGAAGATGGAATCCTTTGAGAATGATGGTTATTTTTCAAAAATAAAAAAATCTTCATCATGGTTGTTAATTTATTTTATTTTGATCATGAAACGTTTCGGCTTCAACTTGACGCCATCTTCAGTCTGCAATTACATTCAACATTACATTACATTGAATTTGATAATTTATATCTTATAATTCACAAACATTATAAATGTCATGACATGAACATTTTTATTTTTGAAAAATAACCATCATTCTCAAAGGGATTCCATCTTCCACCGGATTCATCAAGCCTCGTTCCTGATCTTATTAAATACATTATTTCAAGTTAGAAATATATAAGTTCAGAATATTATTTTCACTTAATATTTGACAAAAGTCACATACATTTGATTCGCGATTGAATCAAATATAGGAAACTATACGATTAAATTTTCTTGTTATCTTCGTTATTATTGAAGACCCATCAAAACACAAATTTCCAAAAATATTTGTCCCATTCACATAAACAATTTTTCTTTCTTTTCTTTTTGTATTAACAATTACATTAGATATAAAACATTAATAACATAAATATTAGGTTGATGCATAATTATGGAACGTTTGTATTGGCGCGTTTTTCTTTAGCCAAAAATGGCGTTTTGTTTATTTTTTTTATAAAAACAATCTTCTCTATTTATAGTTAATAAAAATGCGTGTCGAAAACCATATTCATATTCGTCATATTATGCTCTACCACTACGAGAAAGGATGGAAGGCAGCACAGTCATTTCGCGATCTCAACGAACTTTTTGGCGAAGGAACAATTACTGATAGTGCAGTACGGAAGTGGTTTGCCCGTTTCAAATCAGGTGACACTAGTTTGGAGGATAAAGAAGGAAGAGGTCGGCCATCGGATTTTGATGATCAGGCACTTCTGACAGCCGTGGAAGAGGATGAAAGCCTTACAACACGAATGCTGGCTGCAGACTTCAATGTCGACCAATCCTGGACAAAAACGGCAAGCGGCAATTCAACATAAACAGCGACGTCTACCTGGCACAGCTTGACCGTCTTCACGGTGCAATCGAGGCGAAAAGACCGCGCAAAAAGAACCACATCGTGTTCCATCACGATAACGCACGTCCACATGTTGAGCGCCGGGTCGTCGAATTCATCGCCAATAAGGGCTGGGATCTACTCCCACATCCGCCGTACTCACCGACCGAAGCACCGACGGACTATCACATCAACCGCTCTTTGAAAAACTGGCAAAAGACTAAGATCTACGACGATTTGGATGACTTGGTGGCCGATGTCAAAGCGTGGATTGCCTCCAAGAATCGTGACTTCTTCGCCCGTGGAATCGACCGACTGCCAAGCAAATGGGAAGCAGTTATTGAAGTAGATGGTGAATACGTTCCCGAATAATCATTTAAACATGTTTTTGTTAAATTTTATTATTGTTTTTGCTGAATAAAAATATTTTTAAAAAACGTTCCATAATTATGCATCAACCTAATAGAATGAGAGAACACTGTTTTTTAAAACCAAAATATAATATATTTTTTTGATCCTTACATAAAGAAATCTCAAATTTAAAATTTTCACTTCATCATCATCTTTTAATTAGAAATGGGTTAAATTATTTGATTGTATATAGAAAATTTGTTTTGTTGTTATAACAAGTTAGTCACACAATCTTTTTGTATTGTTTTTGTACGGAACCCAAAAAAATCAAGTAAATTCAATACTAAGCAAGCAAATACCCAAGCATCCTCTATATATATGTCATTGGCGTGCGGTCCATGGATGCAGTGTATATCCCTAAAATTATTAGATGAAAAAAAGACGATTGTGAATTATTGTGAAACAAATTAATTAAAGGGAAGTTTTATTAGAAAAAGAATAGATACTAAATGTGTGGAAGTTATGAAAATGACGTATAAATTTGATTTTTCTAGAATTTTAGAAAATCTTTCAGTAAATACAAATAATCGAAAATTCACGGAAAAGGAAAAATTACATTCCGTTCTAAAGAGCTTACCTGACAGGATCACACGTGGCCTAGTTGGTAAAGGCTCTTCCGGTATAGGAGAGAGACACAGGATCGAATTCTGTCGGGTTCTCAATTCATTTTTTCGTTTTCAAAAAATAATAAAATAATTTTCTAAATGTAGAATTAACCTAAGAAATTATTGATTACATTATTTAACTTTCGCGGTTCAAATTGCTTTAACGCGAAAAGGAAAAATAACATTCGATCTAATGCTTACCTGGCAGGATCATCCGTGGCCTAGTTGGTAAAGGCGCTCTTCGGCTATAGGAGAGAGACACAGGTTCGAATCCCGTCGGGTGCTCAATTCATTTTTTCCTTTTCAAAAAATAATAAAATAATTTTCTAAATATGTAGAATTAACATAAGAAATTATTGATTACATTATTTAACTTTCGCGGTTCAAATTGCTTTAACAAATAATCGACTTCGAGATATCGAAAATTTAAAATTTATACAACTTTCTAACGTTCGAAAATTTAAAAAGAATATGAAAATAATTTTCCAAATTCCCTATTTAGACGATTTATCCGCTTTGTCTTTATAATATCACTTGAAAAAAATCGAATGTTATAATACGTAATTTAAAAAATAATGAAAAATTCTATGATGATATTCTATATTATCGATGAATTTTACAAAAAGGAGCCAGGAATAAATACAATTTTAAAAAATGAAGAGTTCTTTTTAGGACAGCATCCCTTGGTTGAAAAGTCACCGCCCGCCACTGATATATGTAGGAATCCTAACTTTTAATAAACTAAAAGATTTCTTTAGCAAATAAATGCATTATTATTATGTCCTTTTGCCAGAAAAGGCGTTCGTAATACTGATTATTCTAGTTATATCGAAATCGAATCTCTTTTTTACAATTCAATTTAAACTATAGTTTTTTTGTCTGTCTCTCGCGCGACAGTTACTGTGCGTAGTCTCTATTCATGAAAAGGTTACGGGTTTGAATGGAGGCCAAAAGTCGACGGCCACTGACACTTCCGTTTCCAATGAAATTCCCTCAATCTCTGCAATTCATTCTCAATCAATCCCCTCGATTATCCCCCCAGAACCGTTCTTTTCTTTAATCATTTTCGATTCTCATAACATGCGTTGTGATTTTCCATTTAGAATTTGATATTCTTATTCCTCTGCTCATTTTTTGGTCATTGGAATTAAGCCAAAAAAAGAATAGGGATGATTAGTCAAATTGTAGGGTTGTTTGAATTCCAGACAATAAACCTTTGGTTAATTTTCAAAGGGGAGAATAAGAGAATTGTATTATTCCGCTTATATATTCTGGGATTCTATTAACATATCAAAACCACTGTTATAAAGGACTTATGGAATTTGAAAAACAACGATCCGGATGGAATCATTTTATCTTCTATATAATAAAAATGAATTTCTGTTTCTTTGTAAGCGCAGATCTCTCAAATGCCTGGACCGATTTGGCTAATTTTTTTTTTAAATGTTCGTAATAGTCCAATTCAGGTTAATACGTAAAAAAAAATTGGAAAAGTTGCCCGGAAAATTGGAAAATTCAGGAAAAACTAAAAAAAATTCAGGTTAGCCAACATAGCTTGCCAAACAATAAAA
Source organism: Euborellia annulipes (assembly GCA_023213315.1). Lineage (NCBI taxonomy): Eukaryota > Metazoa > Arthropoda > Insecta > Dermaptera > Anisolabididae > Euborellia > Euborellia annulipes. Next base: position 28,182 of record JAKCPI010025689.1, on the reverse strand, counting down.
GAACTAAACTAGCAAACTAAACATGTGTTGGCGGCCCTGTTTGTCAGATTTTTGAGTGTCATTCATTCTCAATAGTTCTAACCACATTATCGTTGAAGAAGAATTTAATACTGCAACAAAGATTTAAAAAAACTATCTATTTTTTTAAAGTACATTTAAAACCAAAAATTAAAAAAAAAATCGTCATGATAACTAAATTTTTGAAAAAGTTATGGTTATTTAAAAAAAGCTATTTTTTCAAAAATTCCTAACTTCTTTTGGGTTGGGTGAAAAAATTTGAAAAAAATTCTGAAAACCGTCTTTAATAGGGTAGAAAAAAATAAAAAAGTTTCAGCCAAGCTTTTGATTATATATATAGATGAAAAATATTTAATTTAAAATAAAATATGTTATTTAAAAATCATTTTTCTTAAAAATACCCTTGGGAATCTCACCTCATCTTTTTTCTATTGTATTTAAGACCCTCAGCCATTTCAAAAGAGACCAAAATCTTTCCATCATTTGAAGACCCATTTTATTTGTTTTATTGATTTCCTAGCCTATTGAAATTGGTGATTAAAAATTGAAAATTTGTTCATAAAGCGTGGCCGTTTTTTTAATTAAATTATTTCTATTTTTAACCGACTTCAAAAAAGGAGGAGGTTCTCTATTCGACTGAATTTTTTTTTTTTTTTGTGCCTATGTTACCTCATATCTCCGCCAATTCTCAACCGATTTTGAAAATTTTTTTTGCATTGGGTCCAGTCTAGCTTCCGATTGGTCCCATTTTTTTTTCGTTTTTTTTCATAGGTATTAGACCTTTTTTATTAGGTTTGTTTAGACCTAACCTCTTTGTTTATGAACCGATTTCGATGGTTCTTTTTTTATCCGATAGGGGGTGTCTTGGGGATGGTGCCATATTAATTTGATCAAGTTCTGATGATATGATCACTATTAATAACATCACTAAAAAGAGAAAAATAAAATAATTTTTAAGAAAAAAATAAAAACCGACTTCAAAAAATTAAATGCAACAAATAAAATACACTAAAAGGTATAAAATAATTATTATCTTATTTAGTTACAACTAAACGACGAAATATTAACATGAAATTACTTTTTGAAGTTGGTGCCAAACATATACCTTTTATGAATCGCACTCGACGGATCTTACTTAGTACGTTTGGAGGGTATGCTCGCTTATAGGTATAGTTTGTTTGGCACCGACTTCAAAAAGTAATTTCATGTTAATATTTCGTCGTTTAGTTGTAACTAAATAAGATAATAATTATTTTATACCTTTTAGTGTATTTTATTTGTTGCATTTAATTTTTTGAAGTCGGTTTTTATTTTTTTCTTAAAAATTATTTTATCAAAATGTGAACAAAATTGTTTAAATTTAAATATATTTGACCCATACGTGACCCACTATTTGATCCGAGGGTGAACCGCGATTGGAATTAGGTGTACACGTCTTTGGAATTATTTTGGAATTCATTAGATAATGCCCCTTCATCTATTGTCTTCTACTTGGAAATGGAAGTGGAAGTAGGTGTACACGATATTAGGTCGCGGTACACCCCTCGGTGCTACCCTTTTTCGCTAATCAACTCCTCTGGATGTTCACATGTCAGATTTGCTTTGACTATTCAGATTTATTAAAAAACATTTAATTATTCACTTAACCGAAATTCAGTTTGTCTCAGGCATAATACTATATTTAAGTTGAGTACCTACATGTAATTGAATTGGTTCTTTCCGAATAGCAGGAAGGAAGGTTTTCACAGAATCGAAACCTCTCCAATAAAGAGAAGGAATCTCCACTGTAGGTAATACCTACACATTAATTCCGATTCAATTTATCCGTTCTGATTCTCTGCCTTACCTACTACCATTTACTTCTATTTGATCTCGTTCCCACGTAATCGGAAATTAAACTTTAAAATGTGGTATATGAACAAGAGTGCACTTAAAGAAAGAAGAAGATCCCCCACCACAATGCGCTTTTAAGTGATGACAAAATAATTTACTACCCCACACTCTGAAGGGCGTCTTGCTAGCCAAGACCCCACCAAACTGTATTTTCAACCCTTCGGACCCACTTCTCTCCCCTTAATCCTGAAGAAGGAGGGGTGGTTCTTTGAATCGTTGGGTTTTTTAAAAGGATGAAAATGACGTTTTAATAAATAATTTTTTTATTCGGAATTATAGGTTTTCTTTATCTTTGGGCTGCCTTTCCATCAATTCAGTATCAAATTCTACCAGTCTTCAATACCCTTAATTATTTTTACTTTACCATACCAATAGTATGGTCAAGTATTGTAATCGTGTATGAAAAAAGTGTTTTTTTTTTCGAAATATCTCAAAAACGGCTAAAACTATTTTGATTAAAAAAATTGAGCAAAACCATGGCATTTCGGTCTACAAAAAAGCTCTAATAAGTGAACATCAAAAAAATTATATTTTTTGAGATAATAATTGTTTTGTCAAAATGTCTGTTAGTCTGTGCGTTACCAAATTTTTGTGGACGAGCTAGCTCAAAAACTAGTGTGAATATCGAAACCAAATTTCACACGTAGTTTTGGTCCATTGAGATTAAGAGCTGATTAGATTTTGGTGCATATCGACCCAAAATTAAGGGGGTGGAGGGGGGGTTAAAAATTAAAAATCTAGGCCATTTGAGCAAACTCAACCAAATTTTGTATACATAATCAGTGGACCCCCAGAAGTCTAAAAATGCAAAAACTAACCGCCCAAAATGGGGGGGGGGGGGTGTAGGGTCAAAAAATGAAAATCTAGGCTCTTGTACCAAACTCAACCAAATTTTGTATACATAATCAGTGGGCCCCCAGAAGTCTAAAAATGCAAAAACTAACCCCCCTCCCCTACATGATTATAAATAATTTTATTAAATATTAAATATAAGTGAGGGGCCAGGTTGTATGGTAAAGTCAAGTGGATGGCCACATCAGAACACGTCAGCTTATTTAAATTAATTTTATCTAAATTTTATTAAACCAATTATTTTACATGAATTAATGTATACATTGTATTTGAGCTTCGACTCCGGAGATTACTTCTCCACCATCGACTGTCCTTGATCATCTTTTTAGTCCTTGTTTTTAATAAGAGGAAAAAACTAATTAAATAAAAAAACCTCTTTTCCGATAATTATTCCAATTCCATATTCTTCCAATTCATCCGTCACATACTATCAATCATCTACAATAATAATAATAATAATAATAAATTTTATTGAACCAATTATTTTACATGCATTAGCGTATACATTTTATTTGAGCTTCGACTTCGGAGATTACATCCCCACCATCGACTGTTCTTGATCTTCTCGGGCTTGTGATAATGTTTTTAGTCCGTGTTTTTAATAAGAGGAAAAACTTATTAAATAAAAAAACCCCTTTTCCGATAATTATTCCAATTCCATTATTCCTGGATATGTCCTTGATCCTGTATACCATTCATCTATCTAAAGTAAAGGTCCCTAATTAGGTTTATATATTTAACAAACTTAGTAGAATGAGCTATATGTGGCTTTGCAAATTCCGAAAGCAGTTAATTATCAAAGGAAATTTAAAAGAAGGAATATAAATTCCGTTTATTGCTGTGTGAATAATTAAATTAGTTACAAAGAAAAAACTGATCAAATTGAAGTTAGTCTTAAGATGAGAATTTGTATGAGATCGAATTTTCGACTCCATAAACCCTTTAAGGCAGGGGTTCCTAAATCCTGAGTCGCGGCACCTTTTTTCAATTAAAATTCTTCCATTGCGCCCTATTATATTAGACATCTTTTATTTGGCTTGCACAGGAGGGGGGCCTCCTTTTACAAGAGGTTTAAGTAATTGACAAAAATGGTGTGACACAATTGGAGGTCAAATTTTGTCTTGATTTCTCCCTAACTGACTCATTCAATTATTGTAAAAGTCCATTCCTATATCCAAACAAATACCGAATTTCACTGGGTCTCTCTAACATACAGCTTTGAATTAGAATTCGAAAACAAAGATCATTGAGAATTGGATAGTTTATAATTCATGAAAATAAATAAGCTGACATGTTCTGATGTGGCCATCCACTTGACTTTACCATACAACCTGGCCCCTCCACATTACATATTTAATAAAATATTTATAATCATGTAGGAGGGGGGGTTAGTTTTTGCATTTTAAGACTTCTGGGGCCCACTTGGATTATATAGGTATGTATACAAAATTTGGTTGAGTTTGGTACAAGAGCCCTAGATTTTTAATTTTTAACCCCCTCCCACCCCCCTTAATTTTGGGTCGATATGCACCAAAATCTAATCAGCTCTTAATCTCAATGCACCAAAACTACGTGTGAAATTTGGTTTTGATATTCACACTAGTTTTTGAGCTAGCTCGTCCACAAAAATTTGGTAACGCAACTAACAGACTAACAGACATTTTGACAAAACAATTATTATCTCGAAAAATATAATTTTTCGATGTTCACTTATTAGAGCTTTTTTGTAGACCGAAATGCCATGGTTTCGCCCAATTTTTTTAATCAAAATAGTTTCAGCCGTTTTTGAGATATTTCGAAAAAAAGAAGCAAAAAAAAACACTTTTTTCATGCACGATTACAATACTTGACCATACCCTGTATGGTAAAGTAAAAATCTGAGACCACAGGAGGGACGTTTGTATACATTTCAGACTTCCATTTCGAGGGTGTCAAAATTTAATTTTTCTTTCGCTTTATATCAAAACAAATACCGTATTTCATCTCTCTAAATTCTCTTGTATTTTGTATTAGAATCCATAAAAATATCTTGGGAATTCCCAATAGTTTATTTTTCTATGAAAATCAAAAATTCATACCACAGGGGGGGGGGGCTTTGTATTTATTGCAGATTTTTTCGAAGGTGTTAATGTTAAATTTTTTCGGTATATGTAGGCCTGTCTAATCGTAAGTAAGAGATAAAAATGAATAATAAATAAATTTTTAGCTTCTCACTTAGTTTTTTGTCTAGTTAGGCCAAATGTCTTGCTTCATTAATTATGAAGCTCCCCGGGGCGGCACCTGTGAGGAGGCTGCGGCTCCCCGGGCCGCCGCGGCGCACTGTTTGGAAACCTCTGCCTAACCAGTGATTTTCATTGAAATTTTTAGAGCCGTTTCTTTATACACAAGAATTGCTCATTTAATATCATAAGATAAAATGAAAATTTGTTGTTTTTATTAATACTTACCCCTAGATCTGAGCGAGGCTTTTGAATCTTTGCAAATAATGTTAAATGAAGCGTTTAATTCTCATATTCGGCGTAGTCGGCCGATTTCAATTATTATCAGTGTGAGTTGTTGAGTGAATGAGTTCCAACCAAAGCAACGGGGTCCCCCATTGACCAAATGGATAGTTAGCGATGACCGCTTCGATCCCACCACAGTCTGTCCGCGGTTTAGTCGAGTGAAAATATCGACAGTTCCGACCCAGTTCACTAACGAAAACTGTTTGCTGTCCACGCCTCAATGCAGTTGTTTCAATCAGTTGATAAACACATTTTTTCTTTCTTTCTCTTTTGTTTTATTTAAAAGCCGAGACTTTTAACTGCTCTGCTGTTAACAAGCCAAATAAGGAGAAGTTGTTCATTCCAAAGGCATAAGGTACAACACAAAGGGGATCAAGGATTTTATCTGTGTCCGTAGAAATGGACAAATGAAGTAACTATTTGTCTGTCTCCCCTCTTGGGATCAACTAAAAAATGTTCATTAATGATAGTTGATAATATACACCTTGGTGTAATTTTCCAGAAAAAACATATTTTATTTAAACTTTGAATACATTTTGTGATTGTACACATATTTTTAATAATTTTTAGAGTGAAAACAATGTATTACTTTAATTTAAACCCTTTAAAAATTAAAATTTATTTAAACTATCAGGTTTGAAATCTGATCCCTTTATTGAATTGTATTAAATGATTATCGTCTAATATCGAATTAAATTGAATATTTTAATGTTTATCAGTTCGATTTGAATATCTCATCTTTTAATTTTTTTTTACTTTATCCAATGCGAAGCATGGGAGAAAGTATTGGAATCGCTCTCGCGGCAAGCGCGACTTCAAAGGGTCCTCAGGTAAAGACTACGGAACCCATGGACTCAATTAAGGTCACAAATTGAAGTATTCAATGAGATTGAATTTTAGCACGTGACGGTTTTGCCAAAAATTACCTGGGATCTCGCCGAGAGGCCAAAAAGTGCCATTTTTTTTGGAAGTGCGTGCGGATGGATGGATGGATGGATGTGTGTGTGTGTGTTATCGTTTTTTTCGTCCACGAATTTTTCCACACCGTTGCACCGAATGAATTGAAATTGAAAACCTACCAGTATTTTAACAAAATGAAGCGCTGATTAGTTTTTGGTACATATCGGTCCACAAACATTAGTACTTTATTTCAGTACTTTTTTAGTTTTTTCTAAATATCTTGAAAATGACTTAACCAATTTTGATGAAATTTAATATCCTAATTAAGTACCTTGGGACCCACAAAAAAGGTTAAATAAAGTTTTTAGTAAAATTATATTTTAAAGTACTTTACTCTAGAACATATTAATATTTCAAATGAATTTGGATAAAGTTTAGCAACGATCCGTTGCAGTTTATTTATTTTTTTTGAAATATTGTCCAAGCATAATGCCCCTAAAGACCGAGGAAGTAGCTCAAGCTGTAGCTCTAATAAATGATGGAAGATCGTATCGGTATTTCGACAGCTCAACGACTTGAAGCATCGGTTGGAAGGATCCACAGAGCTCTGTGGATAAAACCATATAGAGAAACAAACTCTTATGCCAGGAGGCCGAGATCTGGTCGAAATAGAACTTCAAATGAGAGAGATGACCGAGTCAACTATTGGAGGGATTGAGGGATCAGCATTGTACACCAGCTCAAATTCAACAGCGCCTTCTACAAACTCGACAAGTCAACCTAAGTGTTTGGACTAGTAGAAGACGTCTCCGGGTGGGTTAGGTTGACCTCGGTCAAGGAGACCCGACCAGCGACAGGACCTCTTTACACACCGAATTTCCGAATTAATCTAACTTTTTTGCACCATATTGTACATGTTTTTGTTTTGATAGATACAATAATAAATTATGAAAAAAAAATTATTATTTTAATAAAAATTTATTTTAGTTGAGAAATTATGAAAAGGCAGCCCCAAGCATAGTGAAAATAAACTGAAACGGATCGTTGCTAAACTGTGTGGCCATCCACTTGACTTTACCATACACTTCTGGTTGAGTTTGGTACAAGGGCCTAGATTTTCATTTTTTGACCCCCCGCCCCCCCCCCCATTTTGGGCGGTTAGTTTTTGCATTTTTAGTCTTCTGGGGGCCCACTGATTATGTATACAAAATTTGGTTGAGTTTGCTCAAATGGCCTAGATTTTTATTTTTTGACCCCCCCCCCCTAATTTTGGCCCCAGAAAAAAAAATATTTTCGTTATTATAGGTTCATTTTATAGTATATTTCATTTTTCTTGTTTTTTTAGTTTGAAAATATTATAATTTTAAATTTTAACCCCCCCCCTCCCCCCTTAATTTTGGGTCGATATGCACCAAAATCTAATCAGCTCTTAATCTCAATGCACCAAAACTACGTGTGAAATTTGGTTTTGATATTCACACTAGTTTTTGAGCTAGCTCGTCCACAAAAATTTGGTAACGCACAGACTAACAGACTAACTAACAGACTAACAGACTAACAGACATTTTGACAAAACAGTTATTATCTCAAAAAATATAATTTTTTCGATGTTCACTTATTAGAGCTTTTTTGTAGACCGAAATGCCATGGTTTCGCCCAATTTTTTTTTAATCAAAATAGTTTCAGCCGTTTTTGACGATATTATCGAAAAAATAAGGAAGAAATAAACACTTTTTTTCCACGATTTTATACAATACTTATATACCATACCTGCGACGGCGACTTTAATTATTACCATAAAATATAAGTAAAAGTTTTCCTTTAATGAATCGGATTTGTCAGACTGTCAATCATAAAATAAATAAATGATAAAGTATAAACGATTGGTTGAATTATGCAATTATATTATTTTTTTGTTATGTTCAATAATCATAATCATTCATTTAAATAATAATAATAATCTCAATGCAATTTAAATATTTACGAGTATACATATTTATATTTCTACATAAATTTATTATAAAACGAATGGTTGAATCATTAATAAATAAATAAACTTTAAACGAGAGAGGATAAATTAAATTAAATACATTATTTATAAAAATAACATTTTTATTTTATTTTGAAATTGGAAAATAAGTGATTTTTTACTTTACCATACAGGGTATGGTCAAGTATTGTAATCGTGCATGAAAAAAGTGGTTTTTTTCCTTCTTTTTTTTCGAAATATCTCAAAAACGGCTGAAACTATTTTGATTAAAAAAATTGAGCAAAACCATGGCATTTCGGTCTACAAAAAAGCCCTAATAAGTGAACATCGAAAAAATTATATTTTTTGAGATAATAATTGTTTTGTCAAAATGTCTGTTAGTCTGTGCGTTACCAAATTTTTGTGGACGAGCTAGCTCAAAAACTAGTGTGAATATCAAAACCAAATTTCACACGTAGTTTTGGTCCATTGAGATTAAGAGCTGATTAGATTTTGGTGCATATCGACCCAAAATTAAGGGGGGTGGAGGGGGGGGGTTAAAAATTAAAAATCTAGGCCATTTGAGCAAACTCAACCAAATTTTGTATACATAATCAGTGGGACCCCAGAAGTCTAAAAATGCAAAAACTAACCGCCCAAAATGGGGGGGGGGGTCAAAAAATGAAAATCTAGGCTCTTGTACCAAACTCAACCAAATTTTGTATACATAATCAGTGGGCCCCCAGAAGTCTAAAAATGCAAAAACTAACCCCCTCCCCTACATGATTATAAATAATTTTATTAAATATTAAATATAAGTGAGGGGCCAGGTTGTATGGTAAAGTCAAGTGGATGGCCACATCAGAACACGTCAGCTTATTTAACCAAAACTTCAGAAGCTAGAGAGCCCAAAATCTGAGTATTTCTAAAAGAAAATATCTCTTTGGGTTAAATGTAAGCCCTGAGATTTAATGATATTTATATTTTATTATATTTTTTTCTTTTATTAATTCTTGAAATAAAGGAATATTGTAATTTTATCGTAAATTTTGTATGTAAGTGTACAAAAGAAGCACTGAAGAACTAGATGGGAATTCGAATAGAAGATTCTAGCCGGACAAACAAACAAACACACTGATCAGATTGGAGTATTTATTTTTCCAGAAATTGAGAGATTTGGGATGAGGGGACCTTTAGAGAAGTGAACTAGTTAGCATTGGATAGATTTGAGTGGGGGGGGGGGGTGAATGCGCCAAAGCAGTCTCGGACTGGATATTCCCTGCTGCTTGTGATTCCAAAATATGTTTGTGAGCGAAATTTCAAGACAATTGACTCGATAGAAAAGTATAAAATTAAAATTTGAATTTTTTGTAAAATCACACATAATTAATTATAATTATTTATTCGTGTTCAATAAATAATTATAATTATTTGTTCGTGTTCGATAAATAATTATAATTAGATAATTAGTTATAATTATTTATTCGTGTTCAATAAATCATTATAATTAGATAATTAATTATAATTATTTGTTCGTAATCGATAAATAATTATAATTAGATAATTAATTATAACTATTTATTAGTGTTCAATAAATAATTATAATTAAATAATTAATTATAAATATTTAATTATAATCATATAATAATTATAATTAGATAATTAATTATAATTATTTATTCGTGTTCAATAAATAATTATAACTAATTATAATATTTTAATTCAATAAATAATTATAATTAGTAATTAATTATAATTATTTGTTCGAGTTCAATAAATAATTATAATTAGATAATTAATTATAATTATTTATTAGTGTTCAATAAATAATTATAATTAGATAATTAATTATAATTATTTGTTCGTGTTCAATAAATAATTATAATTAGATAATTAATTATAATTATTTTCGTTCGTGTTCGGCAAATAATTATAATTGAGATAATTAATTATAATTATTTATTCGTGTTCAATAAATAATTATAATTAGATAATTAATTATAATTATTTGTTAATGTTCGATAAATAATTATAATTAGATAATTAATTATAATTATTTATTTGTGTTCAATAAATAAGCTTCAACAGCTTCATTAAGTATAAAATTGATTACAAGATTGTATCCAGACAAACAGACATACAGATAGCGGATCCAACTTAAATAAAAGAATGTAAAAAAAAAGAAAACATTATTTGATATCGAATAATAATAACGCGAAGCAAAACATTAAGCGTGAAAGTTACAAAAAGGGCCGTTTGAAATTCTCGCGATCGTTCAACTGATTGATGTCAACCCAGATCTTTGCACTGGATTTCGGCTGGATCTTGTCTATTCAGCCGACATGTACTAGATTCATCATGGATATCTCACTCTTGGAGATAATCGCAAGGTCGATCAAGTAAATAAAACGGCCCGCGATTTGAAAAAAGAGGAACATCTCTCAATGAAGCAGTTGATTCAAATAAGATATCAAAACGTTGTTTTAATCAAAGTCATGTTACATTAGGGGGCGGGGGATTAAATGATTAGAGCAAATACGAGCTTAAACAGATTGAAGTAATTTTTGGAGACGGACTGATAAGTGAAATTGAGTGGATATTAATGAGGCAGTCCAAAAAAAAAAGAAGATAATTTATACTATCTTTTTATTCATAAACCGACGTTTCGGAGGCTATTCCCTCTTTCTTCAGGGTTTTGAAAAGTCAGTGAAATTTTTTTTTCTTGTCCTAAGATTTATTTCATGATTTTTCTATTCATTGTGCATCAAAATAAAGGAAAAATACCTATATTCCATATAAAGTTTGCTTTTGTAGTGGTTATAATAATAATAAACGACGAAAAAGGCCATTTTGACCTATTTTCGAGTCCCATTAGATATTAGACAGCAATATTTGAAATCACAATATTTTGTTGACGTAATAAAAAACAGTTTCCTCTTTGATTTTCAAATTACCACTTGTTTGTAGCTCAATTAGAACTCGCGTTATAACTAAAAAACTAAGACCATATGTTTTTATCTATGTTTATTATCCTTTATAATCACGTAGTTTTAGTTTTTTAGTTATAACTCGAGTTCTAATTGAGCTAAAAACAAGTGGTAATTTGAAAATCAAAGAGGAAGCTGTTTTCTATTACGTCAACAAAATATTTTGATTTCAAATATTGCTGTTTAATATCTAATGGGACTCGAAAATAGGTCAAAATGGCCTTTTTCGTCGTTTTGACCGATAATATCTCAAAACTCTGACCTGTTGTAAAAAATCGAGAAATTGCATGAAAATCAGCGTATAAAACTCTACTGGAATCCATTGTTAGGTTTACGGGTACAAATTTTTGTCGACCTGTGTAATATATTGTATTTCATTCTCAGCAGAATTATAATCCTTTGTTTTTTTTGATAATAATATTTAGAAAGGTGATTCATTCCAACAATCTAAAAACATCTTGTATTTTATCAAAATAAGCTGACGTGTTCTGATGTGGCCATCCACTTGACTTTACCATACAACCTGGCCCCTCACTTATATTTAATATTTAATAAAATTATTTATAATCATGTAGGGGAGGGGGGTTAGTTTTTGCATTTTTAGACTCCTGGGGTCCCACTGATTATGTATACAAAATTTGGTTGAGTTTGGTACAAGGGCCTAGATTTTCATTTTTTGACCCTACACCCCCCTCCATTTTGGGCGGTTAGTTTTTGCATTTTTAGACTTCTGGGGTCCCACTGATTATGTATACAAAATTTGGTTGAGTTTGGTACAAGGGCCTAGATTTTCGTTTTTGACGCCCCCTCCCCCCCATTTTGGGCGGTTAGTTTTTGCATTTTTTAGACCTTTGGGGCCCCACTCACTGATTATGAATACAAAATTTGATTGAGTTTTCTCAAATGGCCTAGATTTTTAATTTTTAAACCAACCCCTGACCCCTTTAGTTAAATTTGGGTTAATTTAAATTTTTGTGGACGAGCTAGCTCAAAAACTAGTGTGAATATCGAAACCAAATTTCACACGTAGTTTTGGTCCATTGAGATTAAGAGCTGATTAGATTTTGGTGCATATCGACCCAAAATTAAGGGGGGTGGAGGGGGGTTAAAAATTAAAAATCTAGGCCATTTGAGCAAACTCAACCAAATTTTGTATACATAATCAGTGGGACCCCAGAAGTCTAAAAATGCAAAAACTAACCGCCCAAAATGGGGGGGGGGGGTGTAGGGTCAAAAAATGAAAATCTTGGCCATTTACCAAACTCAACCAAATTTTGTATACATAATCAGTGGACCCCCAGAAGTCTAAAAATGCAAAAACTAACCGCCCAAAATGGGGGGGGGGGGTGTATGGTCAAAAAAATGAAAATCTAGGCCCTTGTACCAAACTCAACCAAATTTTGTATACATAATCAGTGGGCCCCCAGGAGTCTAAAAATGCAAAAACTAACCCCTCCCCTACATGATTATAAATAATTTTATTAAATATTAAATATAAGTGAGGGGCCAGGTTGTATGGTAAAGTCAAGTGGATGGCCACATCAGAACACGTCAGCTTATTTTACTGCGATTCAAGCATCAAATCAGAAATATTTTCGATTTATAAAAAACATATTAAACTACCAAATGATATAATTCGAGTAAATCTACTCTTATTAAACGAGCAAAAATTGTATATTTATTTATTTATATATATATATATATATTTATTTATATATATATATATTTATTTATTTATATATTTGTATCTTGGTTCTATTTTGAAAACGGCCCTACCGATTTTGATGAAACAAAATCTATTAACAAGTTTTGAGGATGAAAAAACGATCTGGCTAGGTCTGGACCTCATCAAAATTCATCTTAATTGATTTTTTCTTAATTAAAGTAATTATTGATAGATGAAAATCTCAATAAAAAAAAATGACTCGCCGGATGTCAGATTAGAACCTGAGACCTCTTGCATCAGAGGCACACACTTTACCACTGGACCATAGAACTATTTTAAAAATCTTTGCTTTTTACTTTTACTAAAATGAATATTTTTGAATTAGACTTTATTATAAGTGTGGAAATAATTGAATATATTATATATAGCTATGTATTTAATAAATAGAATTCATTGAATAAATTGCGGCGCGGCAAATTTGAAATATGTATAATTGAATTAAGCTGAAAGAAAGACAACAATTAATTTTAAATCCAGAAACATTAAATATATTAATAATTATTCCTTTGCCCCCCCCCCCCCCACTCTTCTAATTAAAATTAAATATTCAATTCTCTTTTCTCCGGGCAATTATCCTTGAAATTGTCTTCCTAAAAAAATACTTGGTTGGTGAAAGTTATCACTTCTGTCGCGCGTCCCGAGACGCACACATTTTTTTTAATTTTATGTTTTTATTTCAGATCCTATACGATTATTTTTTTTATTATTATTTTCCTATTTATTTTTTTATAATGTTTATCAATATGAACGAATGTGGGCAAATTGGTGTACGAGTAAACAAATATACACATAATATGTGGACCATTAGAAAGATAGAAATGCAAAAACTGGGTGGGGGGTGGGGATGGATGTGGGGGGTGCAGGAGGTGGGGTGCAGTTGTGGGGGATCCGGGGGTGGGAGGGGCAGTTGGGGTGGGGTGGGGCGGAGTGGGGGTGCAGTGTTGGGGGCGAGGTGTGTGGTTTGGGAGGGGGGGGGGGGGGTCAGGGGTTACCGTGCATCGCTCGGTGCCTCCAGGTACTTAGCACATGGAGCTTACGAAAGAAGAACATAATTATATCAAAATTATTTTTACCTCAATATCTCTGAGGAAGATCAGTAAATGCTGCAGTTGCGAATCAAGCGGATTATATCCAAGAATCACTGGGCGTTTAGAATATACTTTATTAATATTTTTGATCAAAGTATTTACTAAATATCTCTGACTCATGTTAATGAAGGAAATTTTGTTATGAGACAAATCCATTTTGTTTTTCATCATTAAGGAAGTAAAGATCTTCAGGCTGAAAAATTGACAACACATGAATAAACCTTATTAAACTTTGTTTAAGCAATGCATCATCTTATATATAAGGTATTTCTGATTGAGTAGGGTTCCCCAGCATTCTTTAATTTTTAAATTTATTGAAGGTTTCAGAGTAATAAAAAAGACAGTTAATTTAATAAAAAAAAACCAAAGAATTCGACCCTGTCAGGGAATTTTAATAAGACCTGGTTTAAGAAATATCCCTTCCTTTTGAGGGCTAAAAGTCTCATTGAAGGACGTGTACGGCGTTATTTTCTTGTCTCCTCTATCAGTTTATCTTGTGTTGATGGATCTTGACTTTTAAACTCAACAGACTTCAATTACCAGATCTACCAAAAAAGAAAAAAAACACTGATCAAGACGAGAAAAGAAATCAGTCATTTTTGTTTGTTTTTTCATCCTTTTAGAAGACAAGATCCTCTGAAACGTAGGTTCATAAAGAGAGTGTGAAAATACTATTCCAATTTAAAGTCTTTTAAATCCATAGATAAATTTCAAATATTTAATACTAGCCCGCTCCGAGGTTTACAAAGTACCATTTTAACCGACTTCAAAAAGGAGGAGGTTCTCAATTCGACTGAATTTTTTTTTGTGTCTATGTTACCTGATATCTTCGCCAATTGTGAACCGATTTTGATGATTTTTTTTTTGCATTGGGTTCAGTCTAGTTTCCGATTGGTCCCGTTTTTTTCATTGGTATTGGACCTTTTTTGTTATGTTTGTTCAGGCATAACTTCTTTGTTTATGAACCGATTTTAATGATTCTTTCTGCGTTTGGATCAGTATAGCTCCAAGATAGTCAAGATACCTATATTTATTTATTTATTTATTTTATGTATGTTCAGCGAGAACTTTTTGCCACGTGGACCGATTTCGATGATTCTTTTTTTATTGGAAAGGGGTACCTTAGGGGTGGTCCCATATTAATTTGGTCAAGTTCTGATGATATGATCAATGACGAAATAACGTAAATCTCCAATTCTTATGAGCAAATAATCGAAATTATAATAAATAAAATCTTTAAAACATTCATTTAAAACCCGCAAACGTTTCGAGAGAATTTCTATATTTATGAATTGAATTTTATTATCATTTTCTGATTCATTCGCCAGACGCTTTCTCTTACGAGATGCATGCAAGGTATTATAGTATTAACTCACTATTAATAAAATCACTAAAAAGAAAAATAAAAAAATTTTACTTAGAGAAAGTGGTGTAGGTTTTAGGTGAAACATGATATTAATTAATAAAGTAAAGGGTGTGTAGTTTCACAGTGAATGAAATAAAACTCAAAGAGGTTTATACAAACTCAATATATTTCGGATTATTAGTCCATCATCAGGAGTTTACAGGTTTTAACGAGTACGAAATATATTGAGTTTGTATAAACCTCTATGAGTTTTATTTCATTCCTTTGTGAAACTACACACCCTTTACTTTATTAATTAAAAATAATTTTTATAAAAAAAAAAATAAAACTGACTTAAAAAAAAAATTAAATGCAACAAAATAAGAATAAAATACACTAAAAGGTATAAAATAATTATGTAATTTAGATTTACAACTAAACAACGAAATATTAACATGAAATCACTTTTGAAGTCGGTGCTAAACAAACTAGCTTACCCATAAAACGTACTGAAAGTAAGATCCTTCGAGTTCGAATAATAAAATGTATATTTTTGGCACCGACTTCAAAAAGTGATTTCATGTTAATATTTAGTCGTTGAGTTGTAACTAAACTTGTATTTACAAGCCCTTCGTTTTTTATATATACCTAACACTAACCAACACACATTTTGGTGTCTCAAATGCTAGACCAATTTCTGGTATACGGTATTTGACTTGAATTACTAATGTCACCATTTATCCTCTATCAGGTCTAGTTTTTGAGATAAATTTGTTCACATGACCGAAAAAGGCGATTTCTAGTAATTTTTGAGGCGTGATTGAATTGGAATAGCGTTACTTGGAATCAAAATATTATGTTTTATTAATTGAGCCAAATCTTCAACTTTCATTTAAAATCATCACGGGTTGTTAGCTCAATGAGAACTAGATTTATAGCAAAAAACTATTCATTCGAAAAAATTTAGTTTTAGTTTATTAGCTGTATGAATCAATTTCTCATTTAGCTGAAAACATGAGATGAAACGTTTTCAATTAATAAAACAAAACCTTTAATATAAAAAAATGTGTATTTAACCTTTACATTCAATCAAATGATCAAAGTTATTCTTTTATTTAATTTGATAAAACTAGGGTAAAACCTAAAATCAAGTCCGAATTCTCCCGATTTTGGTAGGTACCTACACATTCCCTCTACTTAAATCAGCTACGAAACGTTACGTATGGTAATTTTCAACTATTTAAATAAAATACACTTACTTCAATATATTCAATGTCGTTATAGCTTAAATTAAGCTCTTGAAGCCATACCAAAAATCTCCAATCTTCGTAAATCCAAGAGATGTGGTTATGGGACAAATCCAGAATTCGCAAATTTAAATTCATCTGTAATTGCGATCGAATTTTAAGGTAGAGTTTATGAAAGTAATATTGTTATATGCCATATAGAGTTCCTCCAATTTACTAAACGGAAAGAATTCTTTCCCGATGGTAATTAATGCATTATGGTTCAAATTTAAGATCTTTAAATTATAGACGCTTTCAAAAATTTTACTGAAAAATAAAAAATAATGTCTTTAAATATATACAAAAACAAATTAAAATAAAATATCGTGGCGTGTTTAGTACACCACATGATTTTCACTTATTAAAAATAAAGTAATTAATAGTATTATTAAAGTTAGATCTTAAAAACATTATTGAAGTTTATTTTTTAGATCTCGGTCTAAATATCTGATGATATTAAAAAAAAATCTCATCAGAATATACGACGTTTCAGCACCTAATTCTTGAGTCGTTTTTAGTAGCTGGGGGGTAGTCTTTTATCGGACTCACGGTCGATTACACCAACCAAAGCTTGAACTAAGGTAAGCACTTGAAACCAACTTTTAAGATAAATTGTATTTCAAATTTAAGGCCAAGCAATGATTTTTCTATAATCATCACTGGGGAAATACAATCCTTAAAAGTTGATTAGGATTAATTAAGTGCTACCTTAGTTTTAAGATTTGGTTGATTAGTGAAATCGGGCGTAAGAGCTTTACAAGTTATCAATATCCAGCCTGATTGATTCTAAATTTGAAAAGCTGTAAAAAACCGGCACTATTTTAATTAATAGAACCCCCTCCCCCCACACACACACACCCCAGTACTTAAAATGACGCCACAGCTAGGTGTTGAATCCTCGTGCATTCTGATGATTGATTGAAAATGTGCAATCTATGTGGTCTCAGTCAAATTTTTTCCTTTGAAAATTAAATTTTAGAACTCAATGAAATTCAAAAAACTTACTCATCCAATTTCATTATTTTGTTATAACTCAGGTCTAAATTAGTTAATGCAGTTAGCGAATCGAATAACCTGAGTGGCAAATCTTCGAATTTGATTATGGCTCAGATTTAAACTTTTTAATTTTTTCAAAGAAAATGTTCTATTACTTAAAATAGACAACTTGTTCATTTGTAGTTCAATCTTTTCAATAGAATTCCGAATTCAAAAACAAATCTTCAGGCAGAGATGACAGGTTGTTATTATTTAAGGTCACATCTTTCAAACGCTCCAAATTGCCGAAAAGCTCGCTTGGTAAATTCGATAATTGATTATTGTTCAGCCCAACTAATTCAAGATCTTTTGTTTTATTAAATAAATTTCTTGGTAAATATTTTAATTTATTTTTCTTTAAATATACAATTTTTAACGAAGTCGCTCGATGAAAAAAATATCTTCTGGAAGTTTTTCTAAATTATTGACGCTCATTTCTATCTTCTCTAGTTTGATTAAATCTTTGAATGCTTTCGGATGTATATTCGTTATTGTGTTTTTCCGAGAATCAAATTCTTTAATGAACGCAAGATTTTCAAAAACATATTCGTTAAGCTCTTTGATATCATTCGAGCTAAGATCGAGTCCCAATCATTTTTGTTAATTTTCTGGAATGCTTTCGTAGAGAGATCAATCTGGATTTTCCATTAATAAGACTGTTTGAATATTGGGGGCATAATCAAAAAGATCGTCAGGTAAGAGTGTTATATTATTTCGGGCAAAATTCAGCTTGAATCCAGTGAATCCTAAAACAGATAGAAAAACAGACATTTAAAAAACAAATTAAAATGATTGCTGATTTGATGCTTTGTTAGTTGAGTTGTTTTTTTATCAGCAGATAAGGTTACGCTGAAACCACCTAGAATCCATATTTGATGATGGTTTCAGCCGAAACTTCTTTTGTAAGAACAAAATGATGCCATGCATTAAATCTTTTTTACATGAATGTTTTTTTCTTAAATTTACTAAATAAATAATAAAACAAGAAGTAGACTCTATTGAAAAGATTTTATTTTGCCGAGAGTAGCAGAGTTGTTGATTCATAAAGAGAAATCAATGAGGTTGTCCTCTGTTTGATGCAAATATATATTTATATGTCATTAGAGGTTTTTTGGGTTATATTAGTATATATAACGCAGAGTGGGTATTTGAAATTTAGGGGAGGGGGGTTGAAATTGTTGAATTTTAGCATTAATTCTTATATAAAGAGGTCAACTCTTATAAATCCTTAAGACCCGTATCCACAGATACCTTCGACCCCCGCCCAGCCCATAAATTTCTTTCTTCTTCCTTTTCGCAATGGAGGGGCCAACCCAGGCCTTTAGGGGTTGCACCTTTTTGGTGTAACTCCGTCTCTCATCATTTTCATAAAAAAAAACTTTAACAAAAGCTCTTCTAATTCTTTAGAAGTGAATAAAATGGGGAGGGGATTTTTCATGAAACTGGGGGAAGGTTGTCATGAAAACAATGGGGTAATATATATAATATAATTTCACAATTGTTTATCCAATAAGTAGTGAAACTAGGAAACTCCAAAAGCTAATCGGACCCCATTTGGTGTCGCGAAACTGAATTTTGGTCTAGCGAAACATAGGGCAACAATGACTTTTTCCAGTCAAAATTAAAAAAGTTTAAGAAGCCCTCCATATAGAGTATAGACGAATAAGTAGAGAAAGTTTTTGTGCGTATTAAATACTCCCGTAGTTTCTAGTAAATAGCTAAGGTATTAACTCACGCCCGAAAATGTATTGGCTTGAAAGTGTCAGTTAAATTTGAATCGTCAATCCGGATTTTATAGAGACTTTGGAATCTGGATTTGGAGCCGGTGGCAATCCAAACAAGTGATTGGTCCGGTAAGGGACATCTGACAAACCAGGCAACTTCTACGATGAACTCCTTTTTTGTCAACAAAGAATAGTTTTTGGCGACATCAGTCAATTGTTGTGGTGTTGTTCCGTCGCAATAAAATCTATAATACGTTCCTGATCAATTTCTGTCAGAGATCCTTATACCTTCTTGAGCGCAATAATATACCGAAGTTCTATCTGATATTTCGTTAAAATACGTACAATCTGCAAAAAAAGAAAAATAATTTTGCAATTAGATATGATAATCCTACGCAATTATATTTACGATGAAAAATTGTCTCCCAGATTATGTCAAAATAAAATGTTTTTACTTTATCCAATGCGAAGCATGGGGAAAGTATTGTAATCGGTCTCGCGGCAAGCGCGACTTCAAAGGGTCCTCAGGTAAAGACTACGGAACCCATGGTCTCAATTAAAGTCACAAATTGTAGTATTCAATTAGGTTGAATTTTAGCACGTGACGGTTTTGCCAAAAATTACATGGGGTCTCGTCGAGAGGCCAAAAAGTGCGATTTTTTCCTTTATCCGAATGCGAAGCATGGGAGAAAGTATTGTAATCGGTCGCGCGGCAAGCGCGACTTCAAAGGGTCCTCAGGTAAAGACTACGGAACCCATGGACTCAATTAAGGTCACAAATTGAAGTATTCAATGAGATTGAATTTTAGCACGTGACGGTTTTGCCAAAAATTACCTGGAATCTCGTCGAGAGGCCAAAAAGTGCCATTTTTTTTGGAAGTGCGTGCGGATGGATGGATGGATGGTTTATCGTTTTTTTCGTCCACGATTTTTTCCACACCTTTGCACCGATTGAAATGAAATTGAAAACCTACCATTAGTTTAACAAAATGAAGCGCTGATTAGTTTTTGGTACATATCGGCCCACAAACATTAGTATTATACAACATTATTTATTTCAGTACTTTTTTAGTTTTTTCTAAATATCTTTAAAATGACTTAACCAATTTTGATGAAATTTAATATCCTAATTAAGTACCTTGGGGCCGACAAAAAAGGTTAAATAAAGTTTTTAGTAAAATTATATTTTAAAGTACTTTACTCTAAAGTAAGATTTTTAAATTCTTTAAAATTTATTCATTTGATCTGTTTAATATAGGACTCATTTAACCTAACTAAGTAAGAGTGGATAGGCTTTTCTCTGTGAAATGCTAAAAATTTGGGAGGAAAGTTTATAAGTAACCATAGCAACTGCGTTCTTTTCTTATCCGTTACCTTTATAGAGGAATCGACTTAAAACCAAAAATAGCGATTGATTCTCATCTAGTACTTGAGGAATAACCATTCTATATTGGATTTTTGACGTTTCGGTTTTTATTGGTAACCATTGCTGAAGACATAGAGGAATCGACTTAAAATCAAAAATAGCGATTGATTCTCATCTAGTACTTGAGGAATAACCATTCTATATTGGATTTTTGACATTTCGGTTATTATTAGTAACCATTGCTGTAGACATGGAGGAATCGACTTAAAATCAAAAATAGCCATCGATTCTCATATAATACTCGAGGAATAACAATTTTACATTAGATTTTTGACGCTTCGATTATTATTGGTAACCATTGCTGAAGACATGGAGGAATCGGCTTAAAATCAAAAATAACGATCGATTCTTATCTAATACTAGAGGAATAACCTTATTGCATTCCATTTTTGATGTTTTGACTATTAATGGCAACCTCTACTGAAAACGTGGAAGAATCGACTTAAAATCAAAAAGACTAAATTCTTTTTTGGTAAACTCAACAGTAAATCTTAAGCTTGCCACTTGTCTTCAGCAATGGTTACCAATAATAATCGAAGCGTCAAAAATCTAATGTAGAATGGTTATTCCTATTGAGTTTTAATGCAATTATTCAAGACTCCCCCAAAAACATCACACCTCGATATGTATTAAATGAGAATCGATCATTATTTTTGAATTAAAGTCAACATGAACTGCAAATTGCAAGTGATATCTGATTAATAATAAAGGAATAAACATATTAAATATTTCAAATGAATTTGGATAAAGTTTAGCAACGATCCGTTGCAGTTTATTTATTTTTGTTTGTTCAGTACTTTTAATGAAGTGACTCAAAATTTCATTTTTTTTCGACTTTTACAATTAAAATTGAAAAGTTGTCATTTATTGTTCGACCGTCTAACGCATGGGCCTAGTTAAAGGGGGTGGTCAAGGGGGCCAGTGCACCCCCCACAAAACTCATTGACCCCCCCCCCCCCACTAGTAAAAATCGAATTTCTATTATTACAATAATCACATACCTATGTATTTCTCAATAAATTATTTCGTTACTCCCAAAATTTGTGAATTGTACTAAAAATTATTTAATATCTAATCGGATTTCGGAAATTGAAACCTTGTGGTGGCTAATCAGCTGCTCCTCCCCATTGCTACGGCAATGGTTTAACTTGAAATATAGCTTAGTCAGCGTCGGACTTAACCATTGCGAGTGAAGCTTCGAGCGACAGATTTTTGAGAAGCCCCTGTCCTTTGTGCAAAGTATGTGAAATGAAAGTAGGTATTTCTGATGATTTTTAAACAAGATATATATCGCGAGACTACTGCTGGTTGAAGCTATTGGAGTTTGCTGAGTCTTAAGTCTGGACCAAGAGAGTAATAAAAATGAAATGATCCATTTACCCTATAATCCAATGTCATTTCGCGTTTAGCCCGTATGACGTTTCTTTTTTTATATCAAACACTGATATGGACCACCAAATGAATTTGAAATCAGAGATTTTGATATATTCAATCAGTTTAAAAGCGCGATCAAAACAATTCTCATGTTAGGTAATTATTCTTTGATATATTAATGAGGGAATTATAAATGGATTTAAAAATGATGTTTTGGCGTTTTCCTAAGACTAAAATCTTTAATTAAACCATAATAATCTAATGAATGATCTAGGTCATTTTCACTTGAAATAATAGCAAGGGTTGAAAGCCGATCTTGTGTCATCCGAATTCTTCAACTATGTTTTAATAATTTTTAATCTCGAAAAAACTGGTTTCTGCAGAGGTTGCGTCTGTCCCAGGTGTGGTGGCAACTCGCAACAATTCTCAGGACTACTTCGATAGTGGGATAAATTTCAGTTCAACTTTTTTTATTATATCGAGATAATGTCGTCGTTTCCTTCATATACACAGATAAACATATTCAGTTGTTGATTCAATTGCGCACATTGTCGACCATGACATAAAAATAGTTTTTTCTAATGAAAGGAAATTTCTTCCGGAGGCAATTCAAGAGATTCCTTCATAAACAAAATTGGTTCTTTTACGACTCCTTCTCACAACGTCACGACTTCAAACTGACAGCATCCAGTTGCTAAAAACATGGGGATTCCCCGAGCGTAAATCGTAGATAAACACGATCAAAGTAATAAAACCGCGCGGTTCAAGTGGGTATTCTAATGCGCGAAGATTCAAATAGTAATGAATTTTTTCAATTATATTTTACAGTCAAATTAGAAAAAATATTATTATTCACTGATAAATTAATTAATTTTGATATCGTTAATCTTGTTTTTTATATGAATGTGGCATTGAATAAATCTAAATGAGACTTTTTATTTAGGCACTAATTAATATAAATATCCACTTTACTATGAATTAACCAAATTCATCGATGTTATTCAAATGAAAAAAATGGCAATAAAAAATGAAAATTCCATTCGCAATTGGCATAAAAATGGTTAGAGGTATTTTTTTATGAAATTCTCTGTGTATTTGGATTAGATGTCTTCTAACATGAAATTAATGCTTTTATTATTTTGACGTCAAAAGGGTCTTGGCGGGGGATGCACTAATTGAAATTATCATATGGCTAAACTATTAACTCTATGGCAAATTCCGTTAGAAGTAAAGTTGTAGAGAGATAGGTTCCCAAACTTTTTCCTCATGGCGCCCCCCCTTTTTGATATCATGAATTGCTCACGGACCCCTCCCCCATGGTCAAAAAAAAAAAAATAATGTAGGTAATTATATATATTATTTCACAAGTAAACCAAAATACAAAGTAAAATAAAAAAGATCAAGAAAAATAAACACAAAAGGAACCAATTAATTATTAATGTGAAGGATGGTGTTGAATTTTCTCAATGAGATGAGAAATTCTCGATCTTATGTTTGAAAGTGCGCAGCTTAAGTTGCTCTCAACATCCAGCTTGTTCCGTTGTTTGCTCTTAATCACCACCAAAACAGAAAACCCTTTCTCGCACAAGTAGGTAGTCTAGAATGGTATATAAAATTTCAAAAGCCATTCCAGCGATCAAAGGATAGCTAGTATAGGATTTTATCTAAAAAGAAGTAATTTTCAAAATCTCATTTCGCCGCAGAATCGTGTTTCAAGTCGAATGCTATGCAGTACATTAATAAGCCGCCGAATTCAAAAATTATATAATACATTTATGTTAATATATAGCAGTGTTTTTCAACCTGTGGGTCGCGACCCCTCTATAGGGGGGTCGCGAAGCTTCAGTAAAAAAGAAAAAAAACAAAGTTTAAAAATATATTTTTATTAAGAAAATGTTAATTAAAGGACATTTGTAGGTTAACACAAATCAACAAAATAAATATGAGTCACATTCACATTAATGTTTTTCGTTAACTAATTTCTCCCATCGTGGATCCGTATACATAATTATATATTTTTTTTTTATTAATTTATATCAGGATTTATAAAAATAAATAATAAATCAATACTGCAATTGGATGTTGATGAAAGCAGTCCACGGTGGTTGTAAAAAATAAGACTATAGAGGTTTTATTATTTTACATTTATTTGTTAAACCGACGTTTCGGAGATTTATTCTCTCCTTCTTCAGGTCAAAGGGAGACAGAAAGTAATTATGTTTTGAACTACTTTCATTGACTTTTTGTTGTAAGTAGATTTATGATTATTATTTTTGTTTTGTGTATATTGTTTTTATATTATGAATGACTTGTGAAAATCCCAATACTAATTAATGTTCGTCTTCCCCTCAATTATATAGACCCTGAAGAAGGAGAGAATAAATCTCCGAAACGTCGGTTTAACAAATAAATGTAAAATAATAAAACCTCTATAGTCTTATTTTTTACAACCACCGTGGACTGCTTTCATCAACATCCAATTGCATATTTATACCAGTCCGTCTCCTAAAGAAAATCTCTATCAATAAATCAATACTTTTTTACTGTTTTTATGTGTTTTTTACTATAAAAAAAAAATGAAAAATTGTACACCCCCCGGCCTCTCAGGCCGGGACTGGCAGGCCCGGCTCGTGACTTTGTGTAGGTTTATTGGTTTATAATACATTTTTCAATAATTATATTTTTTTTTATTAATTTATATCAGGATTTATAAAAATAAATAATAAATCAATACTTTTTTACTGTTTTTATGTGTTTTTTACTATAAAAAAAAATGAAAAATTGTACACAAAGTCACGAGCCGGGCCTCTCAAACAGCGGGGGGTAGGGGGTCGCGAATTTTTTTTTCATACTAAGGGGGTCGCGTCATGAAAAAGGTTGAAAAACACTGCTTTATAGGTGTTAAATAAAAACCAAAGCTTCTTTTTCAGCAATTTTTAATTCAAATGGTGGTTTAAATTAATCCAAATATTTCGGAAACTTTACAGTATTCCTTCTTCAGTGGACCTCCACCCAAATCACCGTATCTGCTCCGTCTCCAAAATTTGAATACAGAGCCAAATAGACATCTCACAGTGCGTTATTTTATTCTGACCTTAAAAAATTCTACCATTAATAAATTTAAAGTCAGAATAAAATAACCCACTGTGAGATGTCTATTTGGCTCTGTATTCAAATTTTGGAGACGGAGCAGATACGGTGATTTGGGTGGAGGTCCACTGAAGAAGGAATACTGTAAAGTTTCCGAAATATTTGGATTAATTTAAACCACCATTTGAATTAAAAATTAATGAAGCAATACGTAACCGGAAATCCATACAATAGGTTACGTATTGCTATACGGGATATCGGAAAATTTACATACATATTTAATTATAATTAAGAAACCCTTCTTACCATTTTTATAAAAAACTAAACCAACATTAAACAATAACCAATACATATTTTAAGACAATTTTGATTCATAGTTACAACACAGTTTCTGAGATAATAAGGAATAAATAATGAAAAATGTATAAAAAAAATTTACACTAAAAACAATTTGGCAACAGCGCATTTATTTAACCAGCGAAAGATGTATAAAGCGCGCATGCGCTAGATTTTTTCAAAATTATAATTTTCATAAGGTGTAACGTAGGCGTTGATTACATTTGTTAAAAAATAACAAAACGATTTTTATAGAAATAAATCGACCTTTAAAATGTATTTTATCTGTCATTTT
Source organism: Euborellia annulipes (assembly GCA_023213315.1). Lineage (NCBI taxonomy): Eukaryota > Metazoa > Arthropoda > Insecta > Dermaptera > Anisolabididae > Euborellia > Euborellia annulipes. Next base: position 2,334 of record JAKCPI010025689.1, on the reverse strand, counting down.
AATATAAAAATATTCAATCTCTTACAATGGTGCCAAATTTGTCAAACGAGCACGGGATTGGCTAGAATTGGTACATAAACAGCAAAAAGTTTTGGGCTTATGAATTATGAATCCTTATTGTCTGTTCTATATACTCTAGCATTAACTTTTTGCTAGTATTGTCGCGAAACAACTACCTTAAACTCCAAAATATGCATTTATATGCAAAATAAGATTCCTCTGGGTGGTCCTGATACCCTAAAACTCCCAAATACAAAAGATTAGAAGGATAGCAATCAAGGAAAAAACATGCATTATATGCAAACTCCGAACCCTATTTATTAATATGGTGAAAATAAAAATAATTTTTAAGAAAAAAATAAAAACCGACTTCAAAAAAATTAAATGCAACAAATAAAATACACTAAAAGGTATAAAATAATTATTATCTTATTTAGTTACAAGTAAACTACGAAATATTAACATGAAATTACTTTTTGAAGTCGGTGCCAAACAAACCATACCTATAAGCGAGCGTACCCACCAAACGTACTAAGTAAGATCCGTCGAGTGCGATTCATAAAAGGTATGTTTGGCACCGTCTTCAAAAAGTAATTTCATGTTAATATTTCGTAGTTTACTTGTAACTAAATAAGATAATAATTATTTTATACCTTTTAGTGTATTTTATTTGTTGCATTTAATTTTTTTGAAGTCGGTTTTTATTTTTTTCTTAAAAATTATTTTTATTTTTCTCTTTTTAGTGATGTTATTAATAGTGATCATATCATCAGAACTTGACCAAATTAATATGGCACCATCCCTAAGATACCCCCTTTCCAATAAAAAAAGAATCATCGAAATCGGTTCATAAACAAAGAAGTTAGGCCTGAACAAACCTAACAAAAAAGGTCTAATACCTATGAAAAAAATGGGACCAATCGGAAAGTAGACTGAACCCAATGCAAAAATTTTTTTCAAAATCGGTTCACAATTGGCGGAGATATGAGGTAACATAGGCACAAAAAAAAAAATTCAGTCGAATAGAGAACCTCCTCCTTTTTTTGAAGTCGGTTAAAAAGTTACGGTCTATTTGTAAACTAAAAACGTGACCATGGGTGAATATGTTACTAGGTTTGGTATATTCTTAATTGAGCAAATTAAATTTAAGTCAAAGGGTGTTATTTGTATTAAATGATGGAATATTCGTAAAGTGACCCATTGTTTGATAAGATAATTTACTGGCCCCCACAAATAAAGCTTCAATTGATCGACCGAGTTTTCGGTTAGAAAGTCTTGAATAGCGTTGGGTTGAATATCTATATCAGAGGTGGCCACAACGTGGCTCGCGAGCCGCATGCGGCTCTTCAGTCAATCTCGTGCGGCTCTTGAACCCTCTTGAATAATACTGATTTTAAAAAGTACAGGGTGGGGCATAAAGATCTACCACATTTTGAAGAGGTATAAAAAAATGAAAAAATTTAACTAGAAAAAAACTGAATATATTTTTGAAAAGAACATAAAATGATTTTTTTTTTAATGTGTTTTAAACATTATATCAGACAAAAAAAAGGGGGGGGGGGTCAAAAATGAAAATTCTAGCCCTTTCGACCAAACTCAACCAAATTTTGTATACATATTCTGTGGGCCCCAAAAAGGCTAGAAATGCAAAAACTAACCACCCAAAATGGGGGGAGGGTCAAAAATGAAAATTCTAGCCCTTTTGACCAAACTCAACCAAATTTTGTATACATATTCTGTGGACCCCCAGAGGGCTAGAAATGCAAAAACTAACCACCCAAAATAGGGGGAGGGTCAAAAATGAAAATTCTAGCCCTTTCGACCAAACTATGTATACAAAATTTGGTTAGTTTTTGCATTTCTAGCCTTCTGGGGATCCACAGAATATGTATACAAAATTTGGTTGAGTTTGGTCAAAAGGGCTAGAATTTTTTTTGACCCCCCCCCCCTTTTTTTGTCTGATAATGTTTAAAATACATTTAAAAAAAATTTCATTTATTTTCTTTTCAAAAATATATTTAGTTTTTTTCTAGTTAAATTTTTTCATTTTTTTATATCTCTTCAAAATGTGGTAGATCTTTATGCCCCACCCTGTATAATAATTAAATTAAAAAAATAATAATACAAAAATTAAATTAATTTGTAATTTGTAATGTTATAAGTAAGTAGAGCAAAAAATAAATGTTACTTCATTTATATTTTTTTAAATAAATGTCTTTTTTTTAATAAACCATTAATTAATCTCCAAACAATGTGGCTCGCTTTGAAACAGTTTTATAAATTTGCGGCTCCCAAAGTTAAGGTTAGTGGCCACCCCTGATCTATATAATAAAG
>JAKCPI010025688.1:0-14142 GCA_023213315.1 Euborellia annulipes | reverse complement strand
AATGCGTCAAGCCCAGCGATGCTGTTACTGCTGCAAAATGGATGAAGTATGATGCTAAAGCAAGGTCGAATTTAATTTTTAGCAATTAATCCGTCTGAGCTGAAACAAATAAAAGACTGCTCCACTTCAAATGAGGTATGAAATTACATTTTATTTATCAATCGAGGCCTGCTAAAGGCCACATTGCTCAAACAGTTACTTCTTAATAAAATGAATATAGGAGACGACGTCAGATCATTTTTAAACAATTTCTTCGTGCAGTAGATAAACTCAAAGACTTGATATAGATATTAATAACGACCTATTGTCAATAATATTATTATATAGTCTCCCCGACGAATATGACAATTTTAGATGTGCTATAGAATCAAGGGATGAGCTGCCGAAAGCTGAAAATTTAAAAATAAAATAATTGAAAGAAAGTGATTCTAGGAAATCGAAAGCTTCTAATGATATTAATGCATTAGCAGCTAAATCAACTACTTTATTAATAAATCATAAAGATATCTCTAAAAAATATAAATTTAATGGGAAATATAAATGAAATGCAATTTATACGGCCTAAAAAGGAAAAAGATTGCAGGGTCTCAAATAAAAATAAAAATGAAAGTTCCCATTATTACAATGCAGTATTATCTTGTTTTAAATGAATCTGAGCGGATCAAGATAACATTAATGGTGTCTTGATAGTGGATGCACCTCACATATGAGTAATTCACGTTCCTCCTTTAAAAAGTTTTAAAATCATTAATGAGAAAGTTAAAAATCTAGCTGATGCCTCTAGCTACAAATGTAATTGGAAGAGGCAATCTAGATATTTTTGTCAATAATGGTCAAAAGACAATCACATAACGATTGAAAATGCTCTGCATGTACCCAATCTTAAAAACAATCTTATGTCGGTATCAAAAATTACTGACAAAAATTTTAAAGTAGTATTTGATAAGAAATGCGCAAAAGTCATTGACACAAGAGGAGCGGTATCTTCAATTGCCGATAGAGTTAATGACTTGTATTATATAAGAGAGAGTGAAAATAATAATTTTAATGCAAAGACTGTCAATAAGTCTGAAAAAATAACAAAAATTCAATTATGGCATAACCGATTAGGGCATTTAAATGAGAGAGATTTAAAAAGAATGCAAAATAGAAACTCTTTTTGGGATTAATTTCAAAAATGAACATCTTCCTACATGTGAAATATGTGTTAAGGGAAAAATGTCACAAACACCTTTTCCTTTAAACACCAAACGAAATGTAGAAGTAAATGAAATAATTCACTCTGATATTTGTGGGCCAATGAGATGTGATTCCGAAGGCGGAAATAAATATTTTATAACATTCATTGATGATAAAACAAGATGGGTGGAAGTAAAATTTTTGAAGAAAAAGAGTGAGGCTTTTGATGCATTCAAGGAATTTAAAAATAGAATTGAAAAACAGACAGGGAAAAAAATTAAATTTTTACAAACGGACAATGGGTGTGAATATTTATCAAATTGTTTTACAGAATACTTGAAAACCCATGGAATTCAAAGGAGATTAACTGTTCCTCATACTCCTCAGCAAAATGGAGTGGCCGAGCGACAAAATCGAACATTATTGGACATGGCGAGATGCATGCTTCTACAAGCAAATCTTCCTGAACGATTTTGGGCAGAAGCAATTAATACTGCTGCTTATATTAGGAACAGGTGTCCGTGCAGTGCCTTAAATGGTGAAATTCCTTATACCATTTTAAAAGGTAAGAAGCCTACATTACTTTATTTTAAAACTTTCGGTTCAAAAGCATATTGTTTGAACAAGAATCCAAACAAGAGAAAATTCGATGCAAGATCTTTAGAATGTATTCTCTTAGGATATTCTGAAGAAAATAAAGCATATCGTGTATGGCTGAAAGAAGAAAGAAAAGCAATAGTAACTCGTGATATAAAAATAATAAATGAAAATATTTTTAAAAATTTTAATTATGAAAAAGAGGAAGAAAAAGATGAAAAAATTTATATTGAATTGCCCTCTTTAATACAAGATGATTCGACACCAAATGTGGATTTACACTCTGAAACGAATGAAGGTGGAGATAACCAAACCTTTAAAAGAGGAAGAGGAAGGCCTAAACTTCTCCGAACTGGAAACAGAGGAAGGCCTGCACTTGAATATAAGGTACTGCCTGTAATTCAAGAAACCTCAGAAGAGGATTCCAATTCTGAAAATAATCCAAATGAAGAAGTCGAAGAAGATGAAAATCAAATTGATGAAGAAAATAATTTAATGTATGAATCTTGTTTTAATAATAATGAAACTGAAAACTTTAATTCGAAAGAATGGAAAGACGCTGTATCGAGTGAATTTATTTCTCTTTTAAAAAATAAAACATGGAATATTTGTGATCGACCTACTGATAGGGAAGTTATAGGGTCTAAACTCGTTTTCAAAGAAAAGCTGAAGCCAGATGGGACACTGGAGAGAAGAAAAGCTCGTCTAGTGGCAAAAGGTTATTCGCAACAGCCTGGGATTGATTACGAAGATACCTTTGCTCCAGTCATTCGACTCAGTACGTTACGAATGCTTATGGCCTTAAGCATGGAAATGGAGATGAAAATTCATCAAATGGATATCCAAACAGCCTATCTCAATGGAGAGCTTGATAAGTCTTTATATATGGAAATCCCTGAAAATTTAAAAGAAACTTTAGAAAATATAAAAAAATCTAAAGATACAATTTTGAAAAATGAAGCAGTGAAAATGTTAAACGAAATAAATAAAGGGAATAAAGTTTGTGCTCTTAAAAAGGCATTATATGGACTGAAACAATCCGGAAGGCAGTGGTATAAGAAACTCCATGAAACTTTGATAAAATTAGGTTTTACAGAAACAAAATATGATCCATGTTTGTACGTCAACAGAAGAAATAAAAATTATATGTTTATAGGAGTCTATGTAGACGATATTATAATTGCTTCGAAAGATGAAGAATGGATTAAACAAATGAAGAAAAACTTAAGCGAAAAATTTAAAATGAAAGATTTAAATGAAATAAATTATTGTTTAGGGATAGAATTCGCTATGAATGAAAAGAAAAATGAAATATTTTTATCACAAAAAAAATATATTACTGATTTATTATTTAAATATAATATGAATGAAAGTAAACCAGTTGTTACACCGTTGGATTCTTCTAATATTTTAACAAAAACAGAAGATGTTTGTGAAGAAACAATGAAGAGCATCCCGTATAGACAACTTATAGGATCTCTGATGTACTTGGCTATAGGTACGAGACCTGACATAAGCTATGCCGTCAATTTTCTCAGCCAATTCAACAATTGTTATAATGAAGACCACTGGAAAGCAGCCAAACGAATCTTACGTTATCTTAAAGGGACAATTTATAAAGGATTAAAATTTAAGAAAACAAAACAAAATGTTGAAGGATTCGCAGATGCTGACTGGGGTAATTGTAAAATCGACCGCAAATCTTACACTGGATTCGTCTTCAAATTTGGAGGATCAGCTATATCCTGGGAGGCGAAGAAGCAACGAACCGTAGCTCTATCAAGTGTTGAAGCCGAATACATGGCCCTTAGTGAAGCAGCAAGAGAAGCTACCTGTATTAGAAATTTCTTCAAGGAAATTGGAATGTCGATGGCTTTAACAATCAGCTGTGACAATCAAGGAGCGCTTCAACTTGCTGAAAACCCGGTTCACCATTCTCGAACGAAACACATTGATATAAGGCATCACTATATTCGCCAAGCTTTAAAAGATGGAAGCTTTAAAATAAAATATTTACCCACCGAAGAGATGCCTGCTGATGTACTCACAAAAGCCCTAACTAAAGAAAAACACAATTTCTGCAGCAATAGTATGGGGCTCCTGGAAGAAGAATGAAGTCATCGTTTGAGAGGGGGTGTTGAAAATATAAATTAAATTCAGCGCCAACCGAAGACTTCCATTGGGAAACTATATTTATTAATTAGAAGTTGGCAGTGGGACCGCATCAACGCGCATGCGTAACTCGCCGTCTCACTCATGAGCACCTACCTCCTCGTTTTACCTCACCTTTCTACTCACTACTCTCTCATCTCTCTCTTGCGCTATGTAAAATATATTCTCTGATATAAATAAATGTAATTATACTAAATCTTATATTCTTTCAATCGGCTTCCCGAATTTGTCCCTACAAAAGTTGTACCACTTTTTTTTAAGAGGGGAAAAACTCATTTTTTTCGATGTTTTTTCAAAAATTTCACGATATTTTTTCATTTTTTCAGTCATATCTTCTAAACGGTTAAAGACATCTTCAATATCTGAATTAGTCAATAATCTGCATTAAATTTTGAAAATGACAAACCTCTTTTAACTATTTTTGAGGTATGTTTACACATATAAATAATTCGTGCAAAAATAACCTCATTTTTGATGATTTTGCCGCGGCTTCAGTTCATTTTCATTGTTTTTTTGCTTCAGTATTTATTGTCCAATTTCAATAATTTTTTTTGCGAAATGTTCCTCACAATCTATACTTTTAGTGAGGTAAATTTCATTTTTTTCATCAACCCCTTCTATTTAATTTTCAAGTGTGAAAAAAAATAACATGAAAATTTTCATTTTTTGAGATGGTTTTTAAACATCTGTGTCTTTAGACAAGCTAGACAATTGCGGTTTTTTTTATTTGATTCAGTACCAACTGCTGACGACTAGAAAAATCCAAAATCATGAAAAAGTTATACCCCCTTTTTTTAAATTACAAAAAACTCAATTTTAGCCGATTATTTTTTTACAATTTTGGCTATATTTTTTGAATGATAAGAGATATCTTTAATCTCATATTTTTGTATTTTTCTACATTAAATTTGGAAAAGAATGAGACCCTTTGCACTATTCTAAGGCATTGTTTAGCGGCTGTGCAACTTTTGGCGTGTGATACAAAATTTTTTTTTATTAATTTTTTTCATATTCATGGCCATATTTTTTAAACGATTATCAATGTCTTAGATATGATTTACTTTTTATAATCTACATTAAATTTCCTATAAAACGAGCCCAGTTTGGACCTGATAAGCCTCTATTTAAGTTCTTTAAACTTTTTCTAAAAATGGAAGAAATTTTTATTTTTTGTTTGTTTGTTTGAAGAGTTTCTTTCAATTTTCGGCTATATTTTTTGAATGGTAAGAGATATCTTCAATTTCATAATTTTGTATTATTCTACATTAAATTTGGAAACAAATGAGCCACATTACAGCATTCTAACACATGGTTTAGTATACTATCTATTCGTCACTCACGAGACAAATTTTTAAATAGATATTTTTTTTCCGAGATATTTGTATACAATTTTAGCTATATCTTTTTAATGGTAAAAGATATCTTGGATATCCAAAGGTTTTCACATTCTAGATTAAATTTTGTAAAAAATGAATACCATTTCATTTAATTCACATTGTTTAGGGTATTTAAAACCACTTCTAAAATGTAAGAAATTTTTTTTGTTTGATTGCTCTGAATGATCCACATTGCAGTATTCTCAGGCATGGCTTAGTATCTAAAATGAACGAAATTATAGATTATTTCAATTTTTTCCTTAGATATCTTCAAAACATAGCAAAAAAATCATTTTCAATTCATTCCCTCATAGAGCCTTCCACGACTACATTTCATTTGGCTCATATTCTTATTTTTTTTACTTAGCGCCGGGTATTTTTACCATTCTTCAGATCCGGAAATTTTTCAAAACCCTCCCGTAACGACGAAAATTTAGTGAATAAAGGAATGAATGTCTAGGAATTTTTTTTTTAAACATTCACACTTTTTTTCTCATTCACACTCACATTCACACAGTCTTTTCGGCAACTTAGGCCATTTAAGACTTTGACGATGTATGATACCCCTGAATCATACATTGTATAAAATTTCTCTTATTTAATAAAAAGTTTTAAATAACCCAGATAGACATTTTTTGAAGTAAACGACGCTCATGCGAATGATTACACTCAATTTTTGTAAATTTTAGAACAAGTTTACTTCATACATTGATTAGAAAACGTATTACGTAAATATGCCGTCAAGTTGCAATCACGTTATGCAGTAAATTTTTAGCCTTATTGTTTGCAGCTGTTAATTGCTTTATTTGGTGTAAATGAATGTACGTCAAATTTAGACCATCGTTTGATGTGGTTGAATGAAGTCTATATGAGTAAATTTAAAGTAAATTTATTTTAAGCACAATATTAGGTGAATTTGTTGCAAATAAAAGATAAATGCTGCTGGTATTTTATGTAAATGAATGTTCATCAAATTTAAATCATCGTTTGATGTCTTCGAATGAAGTTTATACTAGTAAATTTAAAGTAAATTAATTTTAAACACAATATTAAGTAAATATGTTGCAAATTGAAAGTAGGTCTAAATGTGCGCATCTCAAATCCGTTGGTCTTCGGCTAACAGAATTGGAATTTCACTCAGTACAACGGCCAAACTCGTGCGAACCAGCCCGAGAAAATTCCTTTCAGTAAAACAAAAATGGCTAGGATCTTCTTTCGTAAGTGCCACATTTAATATGATTGTTATTGGTATGTTATATTTCTTGAGAATTCATTTGTCATTGTTTTTTTTTTCAATTTTCAGATGCTTTAACGAATACGTTCCCAACAAAACCGAAAAAGGATGAATTCGTCAAAGACATGATGGAAGTAATCCGATCCTATAAACAAACTGCAAGAAACCAGCGAAATCTTTCTAAACGGGTACGCAAACAAAGTGATCAAAATGAAAAACTGTTTTTCGATGAAGAAAATTAAAATAATTTTCATAAACATTTTGAATTTAAATCAAAAGTATCCATTATTTGTTTGTAATAGTTTTTTAAGTTTTTTTAATTCTTTAGTTTTTTCAAGTTGAAACTTGACAGTATTTTTCATTGTAATATAATATATATAGTAAAATTAACATAACATATATAACAGACTTAAAAGCCAAAAAACATGAAAGATATGCGTGATATATATATATTTATATTTATAATTATTAGAACATTATATATTAAAAGAATTTATTTATCCAAAAATGAATTGTGTTCTTTATTTAGTAAAGTTTCAAAAAAAATTTTTTTTTATTATTTATATTACAGTTGGAAGATTCTCGCAGGATCACATTTAAAGAAAAGGACCGGAGAAGAAAAGCCAGCATTTTATGGACTCTTATCACATCATCTGTAGTTAGCAGGTGTTTCGGTCGACATCACGCCTGGTCATCATCAGTACAAAAAAAATGATTTGGTGGAGGGCCCGGGTCAAACAATCTGTAAGAATTATTGTTAAATTTCAGAGAAGCAGCAGGCAGAAGCGTAGATCCGCACGCGCTCACGTATGTCCCCTGCTTCTCTGAAACTTTAAAAATAATTTTTACAGATTGTTTGACCCAGGCCCTCCACCTAATCTTTTTTTTGTACTGATGATGGCCAGGCGTGATGCGACCGAAACATCTGCTAACTACAGATGAAGAGAGGAGGACGCAAATATGATGTAAATATAATATGCACGCCATGAGCAATTGTTGTGCAATTATTTGGTCAATGTATGTAGTCATTTCTTGATTCAAATATGCAGTAATATCCCTAATCACTATGTGGACAAGCTAGCTGCATACATTTTTCATCATGAAGTAAATAGGATGTAAATATGATTAAGTTTATCTATGATCATGATGTATGAAGTCACTCCTTGATTAAAATATGCAGTAATATTGCTAATCACAAGGTGAACAACCTTGCTGCGTACAATTTACAATCATGAAGTAAATATGATTTAAATATGATCAAATCTGTCTATCGGGGATATACATCAAATAAAAAAAAATTATTTAAAAATATTTAATTTTTTTTACATATTTAAATTTATAATAAAAAATAAACTTTTTCAGGTGTCAGAAAAAAAGAAATATTTTTTTTTTTTTTTTTTTTTTTTTTTTTTTAAAAACATTCACACTTTTTTCTCATTCACACTCACACTCACACACACATTCACACTGTCTTTTCGGCAACTCAGGCCATATAAGACATTTACGATAACCGTTATTGAATAAATATACGTATACAGGGTCCAGGCATTCTTATTTAAGCCATCTGGTATCCAAGTGGCTTAAATAAAATCATCGGACTGCCTGGGGTCGAACCCGCGACGTTTGGTATACGAGGTTAGCACGCTAACCTCTACACCCCTGCCCCGAGGGGCTAGGAAATATTTTAAAATTGTTTATTTTTAACTTTGCCCATCAACCGTAGGTTGAGGTAAAGTTAATGTAATCGTAAAAAAAATCGAAATTTTTCTGAAGCTGCCAAAATTCGTTTTGAGGTCCCGTGAATCCATTTAAGTAGTTTTGGAATGATGTCTCTCTTGTGTGTGTGTGTGTGTGTGTCTGTGGTAAATTTTTTCGTCAACGAAAACTCAAAAACTATTTGTTCAATTGTTTTGAAATTTTGCACCCATAAACTAGGGGGTAGAGGCCAAGAAGCGAAAAGCTTTTGGTAAACATCGGACCATTAGGGGGGCAAATATTTTTTTCTTACATAACCTATAATTTTTTTTATATATTCAGAAATATTCAGAAACTAGAATTTCTTCTGAGTAAAATGATATATAATATGTATACCATCGGACCATTAGGGGGCTCTAGGGGGGAGGGCAATATATTCTTTTCTTGAATAGTGGGTGGGCAAAGTTGTGCGCTCGGCTTAGTCCGACCCTTTATTTTTTAATAGGTCCTTGCCCGTCCGATTTCATTTGCATGCCCGTCCTCCTAATCAGTTTATTAAAGTGAAATTTAGACTTGCTACACGCCCATAATTTTTTCATGGTCTTCAAAACCCACAGGCCGGGCAGGGCGAATATTCAATTATTTTAAACTTGATTCAGTGTATTTTCATTTGGGCAAAAACCATATGGACTTTAAAATTAAGGGGAAAACTACTGATCACGTCCCGAGACGCCGCCCGCCAGGGCCAAGTTGGGAATGGCGCGGCGAAGCCGCGCCTTCTCAACTTGTATAAATAAATGTGCTGCAAATAATTTAATAAATTAGAATTTCATTATTTTTATCTAGTATTATTTAATAAATATAAAAATAAATAATTTTTTATTATTATTATCTCTTGTTTTAGATTTTTGCTCCCCAACTCGTAAAGAGGACTGCACTCCCCGCGGGCGAGTTCAGTGCGGACAGAGTCAGCCTCGGACCTTAGAAACTCGCATGTCGGTTCAACAGCAACATCTCAATCTCTCTCTTCTCTTCACCAGGTAAATAAACACGTCAATTAATGAGAAGGGTGAATGATCATTTTATTGTTAATTAATGAATGAGAAATAAGAATGCTGGAGGTATTTTTAGGCCAAATTTTAATACCACTATACAGTCGACGTTTCGGGGGACTCAACGCCTCCCTTCATCAGGACTCTAAACATTCAAAAAGGCAAACATACAGCTTCGTTAACAATGAATAATTTTTTTTTTTTTTGTTTTTCCGTCACATACATCCTTACAACAGTAGCTTGCTACTTACAATGTGGTTTTAAATAATGAACCCTCAATGGTTTAGTCATAAGTAGGGCTCGGATTTCGCCCTATTTGCCTTTTTTTAATTTATGGCTTAAAATTTAGGCCAATATGATATGTATACGTTTCATGAAATTCTGAATAAAATAAGAGGCATTTGTTAGTGCCTATAATGCCTATTTTGGCCGATTTTGGGTTTTAGTGCCTATTTCATCTTTAAATGCCTTTTTTAGTGCCTATTTTAAGTTCCAATAGCCAATTTCAATTTTTTACGAGCTATACATAGCCTAAATTTAAAATTTTTTTGAATTATCAAGAAAATATTTCAAGGGGGGGGGGTAAAGGGGGTAATTACCCCCCCCCCCCCATTCATCTATCTGCGCCAGGCTTTCCCTATCATCAATTGTTAATTAATAATTAAATATGCAGAGAGAGGCGAAAGAGGTTAAATTTCATTCAATTATATTTATTTCTATTGAATTTTTCCAAAAAATCAAAGAATTTTGTTTTTTAATCTGTTCTTTTAATAACATTTCGAATATTGCAATATAAAAAATTCCATAGGAATCTAAATTTAACTATTGAATATATTAGAAAAAAAAAAATATTGCAACCTCTTTAGCGATTTATTTAATAGGGGGTTATTATTTAAGGGTGACTGTATAAAATAAGTCTTAAAAATTTTAAGCAGAAACAACTCAGCCTCCCTCCCTCTATTTCTCTCTCATCATGTAAATACACTATTGTTTAATTTATTAAGCATTTCTAATTAATGATTAAAAATTCTAAGAGGGATGGAAAGGAAAAATTACGTTCATGTCAGTGGCGTAGCGAGGGAAGGGCAAGGGGGGGTCATCATGCCCCGGGCGCTACTCACAAATGGGCTCTAAATGATCCGCAAAACAAAAAATTGCTGGGTAATTTTTATTTTTATTATAATAGATTTCTGGCAAATATATTTTAAATTTAGTGAAAGTGTAATGTAATAATTTTGTATATTTTACATATAATATTATATGGTTTTCGAATGGGGGGAGGGGGCGCATAAAAAAATATTGTGCCCCGGGCACGAGTTAAGCTCGCTACGCCACTGGTTCATATAAGCTTATTCTAAATTTTAATTAGTTTATTTTAGAAAAAAACCAAACCGCTTAAGTATTATTTTTAACTAAACTTAAAAAAAAAACTTATTTTATTTCTATTGAATTTTTGATTTTTTTTTTTTACTTTTAATGTATCTTGCTCAAATAAGATTAATTAAATAATTATATCCTAAAATAAATATTCCAATATACTGTAGATGAAAAGGATATTTGGGAAAAGATTAAGGGATAAATAAAACAATTAAACAATTATTTAATAAAATAATCTTTATTTAGTATTTAAAATACGAAGAGGATAAAAAATAATAAATAAATATTTCTTTGTTTCAGAAGGAAGAGCATCCATGTTCGTCATCAACATGATCAAAGAAAGATTATTTACGCAAATGGAAAGTATTTTTAAATAAAAAGTATGAGCAAGCCAGCTTGTCAATTAGTTTGATTCACTTCGAGCAAGGGACCAGTCGATTGAACTCATCTCTCTGCAAAGTGCCTCTCTTCTATTGCGAATAAAACATCACACACTCCAATTAAAAGGTATTTATTATTTGCATATTTCAATTTCATAAAGGGTTAATATTTTACTTTTATATTTTCTAATTTATAAAATTATATCTATTAATTTCATTAATGAAACCAGAGGGTGGTAAGGGTTGTACATTTTCCATTCCAATTAAATTATTAATACTATAATTAATACTATATAACTATAATTTTCTCTTAGAAATCTTTTATCAATAATATTTTTTAGTAAACTCAGTCTTTCTTCAAATAATAGAATATTTATCCTTTACAGGGGCGACTGTTGCTAGAGGTTGTCGTCAGACCCTTCATCATCGACCCTGTCGTTCGAGCATCAACATCTGAGCGCACTTCGAGGCTTTCTCTCGACTTCTGCTCTAGGTAAGTACTGAGCCTGACAATTTCAATTTTATTAGTTCATATCGCAAATATTAATTACATTTTTCCTGGGAAAGATCATAGTCTCTCTTTTAATATCTCATGTTTAGAAAAACCCCTCCCCCCCCTCATTTCCTGATACAATATTTGATTTGTATGTGATGATCATTTGAAGCTATAGAACTTTGCCTCTTTTTCTCTCTCTTGATTAGGCTACTAACAGATTTCTTTGGTGAGTGATTGTAACATTTTTATTTTTTTTTATTTATTTATACTTAAGGGCGAACAGCTACCATGGCTTTTATGCCCTTACAATAATTACAATAATCAAATTATAATTAAAGGGAAAAAAAAAAAAAAAAACTCGCTTTTCTTCATATTCATAATATTCATTCTTTCTTCATATTCATTTCTTCAAGAAAAAAAAAAAAAAAAAAAAACTCGCTTTTCTTCATATTCATAATATTCATTCTTTCTTCATATTCATTTCTTCAAGAAAAAAAAAAAAAAAAAAAAACTCGCTTTTCTTCATATTCATAATATTCATTCTTTCTTCATATTCATTTCTTCAAGAAAAAAAAAAAAAAAAAAAAAAACTCGCTTTTCTTCATATTCATAATATTCATTCTTTCTTCATATTCATTTCTTCAAGAAAAAAAAAAAAAAAAAAACTCGCTTTTTCTTCATATTCATAATATTCATTCTTTCTTCATATTCATTTCTTCAAGAAAAAAAAAAAAAAAAAAACTCGCTTTTCTTCATATTCATAATATTCATTCTTTCTTCATATTCATTTCTTCAAGAAAAAAAAAAAAAAAAAAAAATAAATAAATAAATAAAAACTCGCTTTTCTTCATATTCATTTCTTTCTCATATTTCTTCATATATCTTTATTTTCTTCAAGAATTTGAAGAGTCTTTCATCAATATTTTCCAGCCTCAAAATATCTTCTATTCTCGCAGGTAAGCCTAATTCTCTTCTTAGTTGATAATAGTTTGGGCACTCCGATAATATGTGATCCACACTCCAGGTAGTACCACATCTTCCGCATACAGGAATGTTGACTCGACTAAACAGATATGAGTGTGTCAGCCTAGTGTGTCCTATTCTGAGTCTGGTTAAAACTACTTGGTCCCGACGCCTTAACTCTTGGATGTATCTTTTTTCCAGACTATTCTTGGCATTACTTTTCTTAGATGTCCCACATTCTCCTCTTCCCACTTTTCTTCCCACCTTCTCTTCAACTCTGTCTTCACCACCGCTTTGAGATCTCCAAAATATACCTTGTTGTTGTCTATCCCGCTCCTCCCAGCTCCTTCTTTTGCCGCTACATCCGCCTTTTCATTTCCTGCTATTCCTTTGTGCCCTGGTACCCAGATGAACACGACATCTCCACCTTGGGACCTAATTTGAGTGATAAGAAGATGTATTCTACAAATGACAGGGGTACAACTACCAAAGTTCTTTATTGCTTGTAGTGCACTGGCCGAGTCTGAAACAATAATTACTTTACCTCGACAATTGGCTCGAAGTGCTAATTCTACTGCAGATAACTCTGCACTAAAAATAGATGAGTAGCTATTTAGCTTGAAGGCGTGCTTCCTGTCATCAATAAAAGAACACCCAACTCCGCCAGGATTTTTAGCCCCATCTGTGTATACTACTTTATACGAAGGGAAGAGACTTAACAATTGTAAGAATTTCGTTTTATAAACAATAGCTGGTGTGTCACATTTGGTGAATCTTAGAAGATTAAAAAGAAATAGACACTCCGGTTTCAACCAGGGAGGTATAGAACAATTGGATAGATTTTCTATCTGATTAATAACCTCTATAAGTCCTAGATGGTTTAAAATTCCCTTATATCTAAAAGACAATGGCTTGGGAGATCTCGGCTTTGCCAGATACAGATGATCTAAGCTATCATCAAATATACTAGTATATGTTGGGTGATTTTTCATGCTCTTGACTTTAAAAACATAAAATAAAGAAAGAATATCCCTGCGCGAGCTCAGATTAAACTCAGATGCCTCAGCATAAAGACTTTCAAAGGGGACTTGTTCGAAAAGCTCCTAAGCAAATACGAAGAGCACTATTATGGATAGTGTCAAGCATTTTCAAAGCAGAGGCTCGTGCGGAACCGTAGACTTGGCATCCAAAATCCAACTTACTTCTAATAAGAGCTCGATAGGTATTAAGCAAGATCTTTCCGTTTGCTCCCCATTTAATACTAGATACTATTTTAAGTAAGTTCAGTGATTTAATACATTTTACCTGAGATTTTTTAATGTGTTCGATCCAGGTAAGTTTTTTGTCAAAGGTAACCCCAAGAAATTTATAAGAATTAGTGTATGGAAGTAAGTGTCCTCCTAGATATAAGTCAGGGTCTGGGTGATATTTTTGTCTTGCGTGCACACATGCAGACTTTTCAGAAATTCTAAAGCCCCTGATTTTAGTCAATCAAATATTTTGTTAATAGCTGTCTGAAGACAATATTTAATCTCATTTATGCTATTCGATGAAAAATAAATGGCCAGGTCATCCACAAATAGAGATACCTCTACTGACGGATCAATATCTTTATTAATAT
>JAKCPI010025686.1:0-13417 GCA_023213315.1 Euborellia annulipes | reverse complement strand
AATTAAGTTGGCATTTCTCGTTAAATTAGCAATGGAATGATTACTGCTTCAACGGAACCAATGCTTCTCAGGCGGCTGACTCTATCACAGACGCCATAATCATGGGTATGGAAATGTACGTACCCTTTAAAATATATCAAAAGGGAAAAAAATCCAAACCATGGTTTAATGTCCAATGTGTGAAAGCCACTAGCTCCAAAAATCAAGCATATGAGAACTGGAAACTGTTTCATGATCCGTTGGAGTGGGATGGATTTCGTAAGGCCAGAACCCAATGTCAGAAGACCATCAATGAGGCTAAAAGGACCTTCGAGCAGAGGAAATGCGACCAATTGGCATCCTGCCCAAATGGTAGTCGACGCTTCTGGTCTTTGGCCAAGGCAGTAGGCCGTAACTTTTCCTCATCTTCATTTCCACCTCTTAATTTGCCTGATGGTAAAATTGCTAGTACCCCATTTGAAAAAGCCCAAATCTTTGCTTCTCTCTTCGCATCTAATTCTACTATTGACGATAAAGCCAATAGTCGCGATCCTCCGACCCAGCATTCCAATAAAATTTCAATGGATAAAATTCATTTTAGGAATAAACTAATTAAAAAGGTTATTAAGGAGCTAGTAATCGACAAATCCCCAGGCCCTGACGGTATTCCCCCCATCGTCATTAAAAAATGTTCCCCTGAATTGGTCCCAATATTATCCAGGTTGTTCAACCTCTCATTTTCCTCGGGAAATTTTCCCGACTCTTGGAAATTGGCGAATATTCAACCCATTCCCAAAAAAGGTGACTCCTCTCTTCCCAGCAACTATCGCCCAATCGCAATAACCTCCATACTATCCAAAATTATGGAAAAAGCCCTCAACATTCAAATTTTAAATCATCTGGAACATTTCGGAATGATGAATGATAGGCAATATGGTTTCAGGCATGCTCGTTCGACTGGGGATATTTTGAGCTTTGTCACACACCTCTGGAACAAAGCCATGGAAATGAAAGGGGAAACTATTGCAGTTGCTCTTGACATTTCGAAGGCTTTCGATCAGGTATGGCATAAAAATCTTTATGCTAAACTTCCATCTTTTGGCCTATCCTCTGAGCTGTGCCAGTGGATCAAGAGCTTTCTAACGGAGCGAAAGATCTCGGTTGTAGTCGACGGTGTGTCTTCTATTCCGCATTCAATCAACGCAGGTGTTCCCCAGGGTTCTGTCCTCTCTCCCACCCTATTCCTTATGTACATTAACGATCTCATGGGAGTAACCTCCAACCCAATTCATTGCTTTGCTGACGACAGTACCCTGCACTCTGTCAGGACTGGTGAAACCTCATCCACTGGTCGTCTGGGGGCTGTGTCGTCGATAAATGATGATCTTGGTCTCTTGGAGGAATGGGGAAACCTCAATCAAGTAAAATTCAATTCCCAAAAAACCCAATGTTGTTTAATTTCTAGACAAAAAAATAGGATTTGCCCTCCCCTTATTTACAGCAATAATAGTCTCGAGTTCAAAGATTCATTTTCTGTTCTGGGGGTGACAGTTACATCTGATCTCTCCTGGAGCAACCACATCTCTTCTGTGGTTAAATCTACCGCAAGGAAATTGGGTTTCCTATTCAAAACGAAGCGTTACTTTTCCTCCCAACAACTCCTAATCCTCTATAAAGCCCAAATTCGGCCGTGTCTTGAATATTGTTCCCACCTTTGGCGAGGGGCGTCGAAAGACGCTCTCTCCTCCTTGGAAGCCATACAGAGGCGTGCAATTAGACTGATAGGTGATTCTACCCTTACTGCATCCCTACAGTCACTAGATCATAGAAGAAGAGTATCTGCACTATCTCTCTTCTACAGGTATTACCATGGTCAATGCTCTGCCGAATTAAAATCAATTATCCCACCCAATGCAACATATTCACGGAACACAAGAGAGGCATCCTCCCAGCATCCCTATGCTGTTCAGATCACGACTAACAGAACAAAACAATTTCATTCTTCCTTTGTCCCCATGACCTCCCGTGATTGGAACAAGCTCCCTGCGTCTATCTTCCCCAAAACCTACAATCTTCAGACTTTCAAGTCTAACCTCAACAGGCATCTTCTCAGTTCCCGCAGTTGAGTTTCCCCTTTATGCTTCTCCTTTTGTTTTTATTTTCTTCCTGGCTGCATGTGACTATTGGTCATTATAGGTCTTCGGACCTTATGCACCCATTCCAAAAAAAAAAAAAAAACTTCTTTTAATTGTTGCTAATTATTAAATTATTTTTATTTAAATCAATTTAATAATAACTATATTTATTACAACGCTTTTTTTTTTCAATATGATAATTTTCTCTTTTAAATTTATAAATTTTTATGAATTTTGAAATTATAAATTAGACATCCTGTCTGCCTGCTCCTGTTTCAATGCAACAGCCACTTTAATCTTTAATCTTTCAATTATAAATAAATATACAAAAAATCTGATGCGATAAGCACATAACACATCCGACTTTTTTATTATTTAAATGCTAGTATGGTATATATGTTGATATTTTTTATTATTAGAAAAAAAGATATCGATCTAAGGAAGGACAAATGAATAGCCTACTTAAAAAAGAAATACTCAATCAGGAGAGTTTGTTCCAGTTAATTTTTTTACTTTATTAATAAAAAAAAAAAATCAATATTTATTTATTCATATTATGTATTTTTTTAAATAACTTTCCCTTTTTTTCTTCACCTTAATAGGGTTATTAATGCTAATTATAATTCAACTCAGGCGTTACTCTTCATTGAATATATGCTAGCCGTGCTAGGCGGGCGGGGCGCCTAGGGAGGGCCCCCCCCTAGAACAGGGGGTTCTAGATAGCATTAATCCCCGAGATTGGTTCCATTCACACTATTTAAATAAGATTTATTTATTTATTTTGGTTTAAGGGATTAAGGAACCGGAAAAGGGAATGTGTCATTTTAAATTTCAAGACGGCAAATTTGCAAGATGTGTGTTTCGGTTTATGATTGCGCCCCCTTTAGATAGATAGATAGATAGATAGAAGCTTTATTGACAACGGGCAAGAGCTTATGAGCTCCATTAGCCCTAATGAAATTTGTACATAGGTGTTATACATTAAAGTTTTATATTAGTCTTACATTATTGTTTATATTATATTGTGTTGCATTATTATCACATTGGACATACTGTTTTCCCTCGTCTTAATTTATACTAGCACCCCCAAACCATGCCCCGGGCAAAGCCGACAGTCACCAGTCAAAAGCCTACCGATCAAAACCAGATCTCCATCTCAACCGCAAATCAGGCCGGAAACCTGTCTCCGACCGCGACGCCAGGGGGCACCGGCGGCCCACCCACACCCCGAAGAAAAGACCGCACCCTCCCCATAAAGATGGCAAGGGAAGACGAGGACCTCACACATTCCGGGAGGCCGTTCCACAGACGGACAGCCTCCACCCGAAAAGACCCCCCATACATCATGGTCCTGTGTCCAGGGATGCTCAGATCGAGCCCCCTCCTCACAGACCCTAGATATTCGAAATAACCCCTCATGTATCCCGGGCAGTCCGACCTCAACACCCTCCACGTCAGCCTAAGGCAGGCGAGGCTCCTCGCCTGACCAACCCTCAGCCAGCCCAGACCCGCAAGCGCGCCCGAAACATGAGAGTCTCGCCCAAGTCGGAGAACAAACCTGACCGCATAGTTTTGGGACCTCTGAAGCCTTTCAGCCAACACGCAGGTCAGGTCAGTCATCACGACCATTCCATAATTGAAAATGGGAGAGACCAGCGCCTGCGCCAGCCGTGCCCTAGATCCCAATGACAAAAACTCTCCTACTCGCTTAAGGCCGTGGACCACCCCCGAGACCCTACCTCTCATGGACTCAACTTCCGGACCCCATGACAGATTCTTATCAAGGAGAATGCCAAGATTTCTCACCGTGTCCGAAAATGGGATGATCGTTTCTCCAATCATAATTGGGGGGAGGGACTCTACTTCGATCTTATTTCTGAGTCTAGAGTAGCCGATCAATATGGCTTTAGATTTAAGCGGGTTGATCTTTAATTTAAGGTCACCCAATGAGTCCGCCACCCTCCCGATGTCCCGATTCAGGCGGTCGACACCGCTATTGAGGTCATTGATGCCTACATGGGTATATAGTTGGATATCATCAGCGTAAAGATGGTAATCCGAATCCAGGATGACGTCGGGGACAGAGTTAATGTAGAGCAAAAAGAGGAGAGGCCCCAGTGCAGAACCCTGCGGGACCCCCGCCCGCACCGATCTCCACGCCGACCCGGAGGAGCCCACGGCCACACTCTGTGCTCTGTCGGTCAGGTAGGACCTGATCCATTTTTTTGTGGTGTCAGACATATTGAACGTTTCGAGGACTTTTAGAAGAATATCATGTCTGACCGAGTCGAAGGCCTTAGAGAGATCCAACAGCACCAGGAGAGTCACCCGCCTCTCGTCCATGGCCCTCCTGATATCGTCTACGACTCTTACCAAAGCCGTGGCGGTGCTATGTCCCCTCCTAAATCCTGATTGGTACTTGTTTATCATGTTGTTTCCCTCCAGGAACTCAGACAGCTGACTAAATGCTAGACCCTCCGCAATCTTTGCAAGAGTCGGTAATAAACTAATAGGGCGATAGTCGGAGGGCCCAACAGGGTTAGGGACCTTCTTTACTTTCTTTAGCGCCGGCTAATAAACACCAAAATTCTAGAGGGCTGCTAGAGCCGTTGCGGCAACCTCCTGGGTGAGGTGGAAAACAAATAATATTAACTACTGAAGGTGGAGAAATCGGCATATCCAGGGGGGAGGTCAAGGAGAGACACCTTTTGTGGCATTTAATAAGATAATAAACTAGATATCAGAAACGTTGTCCCCTCTTTCATTTTGAGCTGGATACGCCTAAGGGTTTGTTTGGAAAAAGATGGATTTTTTTTTAATTAACGCTCAAATAGCCAGTCAAAATTTGCGAGATCTAAAACTGGATGCAAATTTGATACAAACAGTGGCGTAACGTACGCCCCCGCAGAACACGCGATGCGGGGGGGGAGGGCTAACAAACTATCTCCTCAGGGCTCCGATAAAATCGGAAAAATTTAGATAAAAAAAAATTAATGAAAATTTGTCTTTGAAAGGGCCCGGGCCCTCGGGATTCAGGAATATACGGTATTTTAAAAATATTTTTTGTATGGTCTAATAATGGGGCCCGAAAAAAGTTTGCGGGGGGGCCCAGTTAAAAAACGTTACGTCACGCCATTGGTTACAAACACTTTATTTGGAATGTTTCTGTATACTTTTTTTGATATCTAATAATAAAATAATATCTTTATTGTTCTTTCGAAAATCCTACAGACATATTTTACATTTCATACGTTCATTTAGAGTCAAAAACAAACAAAATAATAGACGAAGCCTAACATTCAGTTCTTCCTCATATGCAGTTTTAGTTTATTCTTAAAATGCTCAATTGTATCGGAATTTCTTATAGAACTAGGTAGCCTGTTGTATTCCAACAAACCCCTATAAAAAAGGCCCTTCGCTGTGCAGCTTTCGGCCATCTTCAGCCTTCAAAGAGTATATTGTTCAAATAATCAAATCTGTCATCATATAATAAATACAATGTATGTGTATTAAAAAAAAGAATATAGAACCCACAAGCCATACCAAGGCCATACTAAGATCCAAGATGAAATTTATAAAGAAAAGTTGAAATTCTATTAATTTGAGATCAAATTTATTTGATTGAAAAAGGCTTGGCTATCTATTGTTCAAAAGGAATGGTTTATGGGCTACAAAGGCGCACACAGACTCTGCATACGTAGTGGCGAGTCAATTCGGCTGCCTAACCAGTAGGCGTCTTATAAAAAGCCCAGGCTGCAAAATTTAATGTTTTAATGTTCTCCGTGGTATAACATGCTTCTTTGAACAATATATTCTTTGCGAGAAGTCCACCCAAGTCGGACGCCATGGCTAGTAATAATATATTCTCTCCAATATCTATTTTATTACAACTAGCTGTTTTACATACTCTATTTTCGTCTAAGCTACAACTACTTGTTGAATAATTTTAATTTTAATGAATTTTCTTGTTTTGTTTCTAGCCGGATTATTACCGGGACGCGCCTCACTTCCGCAGGGTAGGCGACGGTCCCGAATATCGACTTGAGATTCCATGCGCACGGCTTGACTTCACTGGCGCCTATTCAGTAATCGCAAAGAACGAGCATGGAGAGGCTAAGGCTGTGATCTCGTTGCAGATCTTCGCCCGAGGTAAGCACTGCTAAATATACCGGCTAACGCGAAATTCTCCAATCAATTTTATCGTTTAATACGCATATCTAAATATGTAGCGCATTCATCATTGGCTTCTTATCATCGATCGTAGCTAAAGGTTAGATTTTAACGACCGGTTTTGAGTATCAGTGACCTGCTGTTTGAGGCGCCATCGGTGGGACGCCAGATGGTAAAAATCAACTCGCAGACACTTTAGAAAATTATCTTATCTCGGATATTATTACTTTTATTAGCTAGAAAGGAAAAAAAAATTGACAGCTACTGAATTGTTGTTTTGGTCAATTAATGAACTATCAATTGGGACTCGATGACGAAATGAAGTTTTCTATATTCTTAGAAAACATTCTAAAGATTATTTCTTTCTCTTATCTATACATGTATATTAGGGCGGTCCAAAAAAAGTGAAATCTGAAATGTGAAAACACGTACCCCTTTTTGTTCCTTTATTTAAGTAAAATTACCCTGCAAAATTTTAGACCGATTGGACAACGTTTACCTGGCCCGCCAGAAGGTCAAAGTTCATCCGTTTCCCCTAAATTAGACTATTAGCACCTGTAACTTATTAACAGTTGGTCCAGAAATAAGTCATCAGTAATTTCTTGAAGAGCATTCAATTTACGTTTAACATTTTTTAGTAAAGTCAACGGTTTTCATGCTATCGACAAAAAATCGCATAAGGTTAGAAGGCACTAGGGTTTGGACACCGGTGGAAACCGAAACCGGTATACCGGTTTTTTGGCTAATTTTCAAAAACCGTGAAACCGAGTTTTTCCCAAAAAACCGAATTCGGTTTTTTTTATTTTTTTATTTTTTCTTCAGTAATACTTGTATTCAAATTATAAATTAGCCCGTGACCCATGGCTCAGAGAGAAGACATTATCTTCTAGGGGCTTAGGGTTTCGGGGTCGGCTGACGTTACGGTCTCGGTTGAGACCATCTTCAGAGCTACAATATAGCAAGGATGAGGATAAATTTTAAAATTACAATTTTCTTTCAACATATATGTATATATAATATGTTGAAAGAAAATTGTAATTTTAAAATTTATCCTCATCCTTGCTACATTGTAGCTCTGAAGATGGTCTCGACCGAGACTGAAACGTCAGCCTAATGGGTATTAAATAAACGAAATAAATACTAGCTGCTTTTCTTTCATCATCCTGATACACATCAACAAAAAAGTGTGTGTTTTGAAAAATAAAAAATAATAATAATTTTCTTTACATAATTAAGAAAAGGCAACGGTCCGTCGCAGACAGGGGGCGCGGTTATTAAAAAATAATTCTATTAAATATTGTTTTGAATATTTTTTTTCCTTGATTTATTTAAGGAACATTTTTTGTTTATTAATACTAAAGGTCAAGGGATCTTTTTCCGTACCAAACCATAAAATAATTTATTTCTAAATTATGTTGTATACAAATTAATTTAACTTCCAAAAATGGTGGCCCGTTCTAAACAGAAGTTGAAAAAAACCGGTTTAAAACCGGTTTACCGGTTTTTAGCTTTGTAAAAAACCGAAAAACCGGTTTTCAAAATTTTCCGGTTTTTTCCAAACCCTAGAAGGCACGTCAAATTGACTTTCAAATAACACTAGTAGGCAAAATGAAATTTTTTTTCGAGCCCCGAAATAATTTCTTCAAATTCTTAAGTAAAATGAACCCCTGAATGCGAATATGATCTCTGTTTTCCCCCACCATTTACCGTTTTCGGGGAGAGCCTCCTACTTATTTCCACCCTTTTTCGTTAATTTTAGAGCCATGAATTAAATTTGGAGAAATGAAAAGGAATATTTTAAATAAATTGTTGAGTTTGATTCCCGGGACACAGCAGCCAGGCAAAATATAACGTTTTTTATTTTGCCTGGCTGCTGTGTCCCGGGAAGGCTCCCGTCCTCTCCTAATTGGAATATTTTAGTCTTAATATTTCTTCTGAAGGTCTAGAGTGGTGAAAAGTTCGAAAACACTAACTGGATCTTAGGGGGGAATGTGCGGGAGGATATTGTCCCTTAAAATTCAAAAAAATTCATATTACAAATGATCGATTTTTTCTGTTTTTTTTTCCCAGCAATTTTTTTTACTGATTTTCTCCATATTCCAGCTAAGAGACCCTGAGGCGATCAACTTTCCTTAAACATCCTTTAACAAAAAATAGGAAGAATAAATGAGCAAGCAGCTAGTTATATTTCAATTTATTAACAAACCAGGGCCGACGTTTCGGTCACGCATGGGACCATCTTCAGGGCTATCTATCTCTTAAATGTTCTTTTTTCATCATTTGTAGCCCTGAAGATGGTCGGACGTCGACCCTGGTTTGTTAATCAACACTCAGCTATATACCTCCTTCAAATTTAACAAAAAAAAAAAAAGTATATATATATATATATATATATAGGGAGAGGTGTAAACGATTCGAAAGCCCTCGCAAGAAGATCGAAGATTCCCATTCACTCCTCCACGCTGCCCAGTCGGTCCAATTCGCAAATATGCGGTTTTAACTAGCTAGATCTTATACAAATTATATCTACAGATTTTTCTATGTAGCTCAATATTGGCGAATTGGAGCGACTGGGCAGTTCAGCCATTTCTGAACTATGAACCGTTTCACGAATTTGTATTGCAGCTGGTAAAACTAGATCTTCGACAACGGTATGAGTTTTCATATTAAAATGACCTTGTGAACTTGAAATCAAATTTAAAGAGGCCCTTCTAAGAGGAGTGTCGCCATCAGGTGGGCCTGTGCCAAGAAATCTAACGCGCTATTAAGCAAATTCATGGTGATGATTAAATTAGTAACGCCATTCGTTGAAGGCTTGATAAAATCCCGACTAAAAGGATATTCGTTCATTTGTTCGTGACAAATTCTCAAATCTCAATTTTTCAGTATAAAAAAAAATAAATTTATAACTTGCTTTGAGAGATTTCCAGAAGAAGAATAGGAAAAGCTCATCAAAGAGTCATTTGAATATAAATTAGAAACATCTTGAAGAGTGCTATCTAAAAGGTTTTAACACTTCTCTGGAAATTCCTCTCCTATCCTTTGGAATGCAATATCAATAAATAAAATATTCAAAAGATGATTGTAAAAGTGTTTAAGTGAGCTTTTTAAAGGAAAGATAAGTTAAATGGTTTCCAAGAGCGAGGGAGAAGGAAAGAAAAAAAGAGTTAACTCCTCTTTGGAGTAAGAAAAGAGTATAAAAACGAACAATTGTTTTGCTTTATCTAAAGGAAATGCTTCAATAAATGGACACTAGCCACGTCGCCCACCTTCGGCCGTCTTTTATGCACCTACGGCCTTTTCCTTTTCTGTTCTCTTTGAATTTGATTCAATTATTTTTTTAAATCTTTCTGCCCTCGAGCTTGGTGTACACTGTTAAAAAGTTTCAAGAAAAACTTCCTATACAAGTATAGGAACTGATTCATCAAGAGTCGCGGGAGCGACTCGTCGCCGAGCATGTGAAAAGCAAAAGAAAGCAAAGAAACTCTTAATACTACCATTTAGTTGATATTCCAATAGATGCCAATGGGCCATTGCATTTAGATGGACGAGTCGTCCCTAGACTATATTATCAAGAATGATTTTAAATCCTTAATAAAAGATAGGGACGTGAAAAAATCTTTTTGAGAAACTTTTCTCTTTCTGGGCGAATATCTCAAAAAGTTTTTAAGATATCGGAGTCAAATTTTTTTTATATTAAACTAGAATAAATAAGGATTATTTTGAGCACGAATTCAAAAAAAATTCCAGTCCCAAACAGAATGGCAGGGGGTCAAAGTTGAGATTTTGCCGATTTCGGAAGGTCAAAAGTTAGTCTCTTATTTTTCCTTTTTTTTTTTTTTTTTTTCTTTTTTTTCTTTTTTAGGATGAAATTTAAAATACAAATAGATACTATCAAAAACCCGATACCTTTGATATAAAATTTCATTTTGGATCAAAAGTGACTTTTTGAGAGGTATTCAAAATTTCAAATTTGTCCTATCTTTAACATGGCGAAAAGACAATTCTAACTATTTTGCTCCCTGATGACGTCATCTAGGAACATATATATTATTATTAGTAATTTTCATCCCTAATGGAACAAAAATTTTTTAGGATAGATCCATTCAAATAGAAATAGATTAACGTGATAAGGAGTGCTACCAACATAACAAAAATAAAAAACCTAAAATTTTATAAAATTTGGTGAAATCCTATGTTTATCGCTTCGAATGGATACCAAACGATGTATTTACATTCTACCAACATAACAAAAATAAAAAACCTAAAATTTTATAAAATTTGGTGAAATCCTATGTTTATCGTTTCGAATGAATACCAAACGAAGTATTTACATTCTACCAACATAACAAAAATAAAAAACCTAAAATTTTATAAAATTTGGTGAAATCCTATGTTTATCGCTTCGAATGAATACCAAACGAAGTATTTACATTCTACCAACATAACAAAAATAAAAAACCTAAAATTTTATAAAATTTGGTGAAATCCTATGTTTATCGCTTCGAATGGATACCAAACGATGTATTTACATTCTACCAACATAACAAAAATAAAAAACCTAAAATTTTATAAAATTTGGTGAAATCCTATGTTTATCGTTTCGAATGAATACCAAACGAAGTATTTACAATCTACCAACATAACAAAATTAAAAAACCTAAAATTTTATAAAATTTGGTGAAATCCTATGTTTATCGTTTCGAATGAATACCAAACGAAGTATTTACAATCTACCAACATAACAAAAATAAAAAACCTAAAATTTTATAAAATTTGGTGAAATCCTATGTTTATCGTTTCGAATGGATACCAAAAGATGTATTTACATTCTACCAACATAACAAAAATAAAAAACCTAAAATTTTATAAAATTTGGTGAAATCCTATGTTTATCGTTTCGAATGAATACCAAACGAAGTATTTACATTCTACCAACATAACAAAAATAAAAAACCTAAAATTTTATAAAATTTGGTGAAATCCTATGTTTATCGCTTCGAATGGATACCAAACGATGTATTTACATTCTACCAACATAACAAAAATAAAAAACCTAAAATTTTATAAAATTTGGTGAAATCCTATGTTTATCGTTTCGAATGAATACCAAACGAAGTATTTACAATCTACCAACATAACAAAAATAAAAAACCTAAAATTTTATAAAATTTGGTGAAATCCTATGTTTATCGTTTCGAATGAATACCAAACGAAGTATTTACAATCTACCAACATAACAAAAATAAAAAACCTAAAATTTTATAAAATTTGGTGAAATCCTGTTTATCGTTTCGAATGGATACCAAAAGATGTATTTACATTCTACCAACATAACAAAAATAAAAAACCTAAAATTTTATAAAATTTGGTGAAATCCTATGTTTATCGTTTCGAATGAATACCAAACGAAGTATTTACATTCTACCAACATAACAAAAATAAAAAACCTAAAATTTTATAAAATTTGGTGAAATCCTATGTTTATCGTTTCGAATGAATACCAAACGAAGTATTTACATTCTACCAACATAACAAAAATAAAAAACCTAAAATTTTATAAAATTTGGTGAAGTCCTATGTTTATCGTTTCGAATGAATACCAAACGAAGTATTTACAATCTACCAACATAACAAAAATAAAAAACCTAAAATTTTATAAAATTTGGTAAAATCCTATGTTTATCGTTTCGAATGGATACCAAACGATGTATTTAATTTTTACTGTTTGGAATGCATATTAAAAGATCTATTCATGGGATAACTTAATATTTAATAAACAAAAATTAATAAATAATATTTTCATGTAATATTTCACAAAAAGAAGTGAAATCTCAGCCAAAAACATCGGAGATGCAAAAAGGGGCGCCTCGCATTATTTTTGCCTAGCGTCGAGGTGAAATCAAAAAAATGCGCCTCGCTTTTCTGATTTATATAAAAGCGACGATATATGAAACAAATAAAATTCTGTAGGGGTTTTATTTAAGTGAAAATATTTCCTCGCTTTTATATAAATCAGAAAAGCGAGGCGCATTTTTTTGATTTCACCTCGACGCTAGGCAAAAATAATGCAAGGCGCCCCTTTTTGCATCTCCGATGTTTTTGGCTGAGATAAACTGTTTATGAATATATATGAGAAAGTTCAATTTGTTGCCAACCTAACAAATTTCTTGTATATTTTAAAATTAATTATTTTGGTAAAAATTGTTAATTTTAATTTTAATTTTTATAGCTATTTAGTTCAATTACTTTATAAAAATTATTTAATTAGTATGATTGTAATATACTTCATAAATATTTAAATAGTTTAGAGCGCGAATTTCAAACCAGAATTTAATAAATTTAGATTTGTGAAATAAATTTTAAAAGAATAATTTCAAGTTTCCTTAAAATAATATTAATAAAAATTCCTTGAGGTAGTCGAGTTATTTGAGAACGTTTAGACCAGTGATTCTCAACTTGTCGCGGTACACTTTTAACGATTTCAAAATTTGGCGGCACACAAAGAAAAAGATAAGTTTAAAAGTTGGTAATTTGTTCATAAACTTTTATATTAATTTTATTTCATATCCTGGGTATATTAATATTAAATCACCGAAGTATATGAAAAATGATTGAAAATTCATATTTTTTTTTACAGTGAACCATTTGTATACCAAATGGCTTAAATAAGAATGCCTGGACCTCCATTTGATATATTTCCAAAATAACGGGTATCGTAAAAGCCGAAAAGACTGTGTGTACGTTTGTTCTGATAAATGGAAGGCAACTGGAAAATGTGATGTTGACACAAGAGGAATGTGGCAAATTTTAGAATTCCTTCTACTTGTCCCGGTTGCTTGGGGAGGCCTATGCAGAGAAGAGGGATGAATGCAACTGCACAGGTGTGTGGTCGCCGTGACACATGTAGGAGGCCTATGTATGACACCTGTATCTAAACAATTGGCAGCCTGTGACACCTACACGGAGGTGCTGCTACTGACACGGCTCCCAGTCTATTTGAAATTTAAACGATTTCTCAATGATAGATAGACAGATGCCTCATTTATATTCTTTGACATCACATTCTCTCTTTGTTAAGACCTATTTACATATATAAATAAACATTGATAAAAATCACTATTTCTATTTGT
>JAKCPI010025685.1:0-13326 GCA_023213315.1 Euborellia annulipes | reverse complement strand
ATGCTAATTATAATAATAATAATAAATAATTTCATAGCGAGATTGCTAAAGTATTAAAAACTTATACAATAAATTGCGTTCGTAAATATTAAAAAAATTTTTTGTTCACCTATAAATTTCGCGTTTGGGCATCTCGAATTTTGAAATGTGTTGTCATAAGGTTTTTCACCCCCTCTGCTCCTTGTCACATAATGTCACATTCTGGTGATACCCTCCCCCCCTTTTAGGTGTGACGTAATTAATGAATGGCCCCTAATGTGTTTTGTATTAACGTATTTTGTAAAATGATCAATTAACTAAATAAATAAAGTTTGTTACTATAGGCCCTGAAGATGAGTGCGACTAGCGCTCGAAACGTCGGCGACAGAATATTGGCTGCTGCGTCCCGGAAGGCTCCCGTCCTCTCTTAGTTGTATATTCTCGTTTTGCCATCGAAATCTGTTTGAAGCACACTTTACTCTTGTGCTTCATAGGAAAGATAGGGAGAAATGGTTGCCATGGTAACAAAAAATAAATAATTTCCCATGTTTATCTTCTTTATATATATAATTCTTTCTGTACGTGTGTATGTGACTGAACTCCTTCTAAACGACTGAACCGATTTTGATGAAATTTTCTGTGTATGTTTGTGAGAATCCCGGACAGGTTTTGTTTCACAAATAACAATAAGTTAATGAGTAATTAACCGTTAAAATAAGAAAAAAATACAAATTAGGAGAAATGGTTGCCATGGTAACAAAATATAAATATTTACCCATGTTTACGATTTTTTTTATTTATTTACATTTTGAATTCTAAAATATCGGCGTAAATTTTTTGTCTCTGTACCGGGAGAGTCCCGGAAAGGATATGATTCACAAAAAATCTTAAGTTCATGAATAATTAACCGTTAAAATAATCTCTTTATAAAAATGAATTGGGAAAATGTATGTATATAAGTAGGCGAGCAAGGGGGGTCCAGGGGGCGCAGCCCCGGCTAGAATGGAAAGCCCCGCCGAAGGCGGGGCTTTGCGTCTAGTAAATTTTATATCTTGAATTCTAATATCGGCGGAAACTAAATATATCTCGTCACAGAAAAATCTGGTGTGATGGGGGAGAAAGCGTCCAGGTGCGGTTCTCACCCCCACCCCCTTTAAATTAGAATAAATCTGGTAGAGGCCGAATACAAACCTTAATGTAGCCTCGACATAGGGCACTCGGGTTTTTGATATCTGCGCGTTGACAGATGTCCCCATTGACGTTTCTAGAAATATTTTCAAATATTATTTTCTATTAAAGAAGAGAGCAGGCGCGCTTACCACAGATAATATCCAAAGTGCAGAGTGTAATAAAGGTCTTAAGGTCGATTGTCTTGCCTGCATGCGGTCTTAGCTCTTCAATCATAATCCTGGCATTTGTCACAAAAGTCGGCATATAATCCTCAAGGATTGCAAATGAAACGCTGGTGTCAGGATTTTCGATGTTTAAACCATTTGGGACCTAAAAAAAAAAAAAAATAAAACTGCTTGAAATAGAGTATGTTTTCGGGGGAAATGGCTGAATGTGCACCGTAAAAAAAATATGAATTTTTCATTCATATCTCATAAGCTTTGGTGGTTTAATTTTAATAGACCTAGGATATGAGTTAAAATTAATATACAAGTATAGAATAAGTATCGCTTTAAAAAAAAATATGAATTTTCCTTCTTTTTTCACATACTTTCGTAGTTTAATTTTAATACACCCAGAATGTGAATTAAAATTAATATAAAGTTTATAGAACAAATTACCAACTTTTTTAAACTTATCTTTTTCTTTGTGTGGCCGCCAAATTTTGGGAATCGTTAAAAGTGCACCGCCGACAAGTTGAGAATCCCTGTTGGTCTAAACGTTCTCAAAAATAACTCGACTACCTCCGGGGAATTTTTATTAATATTATTTTATAATTATTTTAAGGAAACTTGAAATTATTCTTTTTAAAAAATTCATTTTCCAAAATCTATATTGATTAAATTCTGGTTTGAAATTCGCGCTCTAAATTTTAAATATTTATGAAGTCATACTAATTAAATAATTTTTATAAAGTAATTCAACTAAATAGCTATATAGAAATTAAAATTAAAATTAACAATTTCACCAAAATAATTAATTTTAAAATATACAAGAAATTGGTTAGGTTGGCACTAGGTTGGCACCGAAATTCTGTTTTTTGAAGTAGCTGATTTAACATAGATATTTGAACGTGTTATTATTATTTAAAATGAAATATAAATATTTAATCAATATATTGAAATAGGAACATTTTACTAACAAAATCGTAAGTATTGAATGTTGAATTTTTTTCATTGAATTTTTTTTTTTCTCAATTTCAAATCCAATTATTGTTGCATTTTTCAGGTGAGGTTAGTAAACCTCCAAGCGAGGGAATAAACTCAATCATACTGCAATGAAAATGTAACTCTTTATTTCTTCTCAAAAAAAGATGAAAATCGACATATTTTTGTATTAAATTATTAAAATGATTTGTATTTGTGTTTAATTTACTTGGAAATGTATAAAAATTTATTTTTTGATACAAATTTATAATTTTAATACTTTAATTTGTTTTATTATTTAGTAAAATTGTATATTTTAATATAATATAATTTTTTAATAAATAAAAAATAAAATAAATAAAGAAAACTATTATTTCTCCTAGACCACTCACTTTCCCTCAAAAGTATAAACTCGTAAGGACTTTAATTTTTGTTTATTAAAGCTTTTGTGGTTTGAAATATTATTATTAGGAGAATTTTTAATTATAGACCACATATTTGTATTAAATATTTATTAAAAATATATATATATTTGTACAGTATTTATATATTTTTAATAAATATTTAATACAATTGTGGTCTAAAAAGTTCTACTTTCATTTTTCACAAAAAAAGTATATTATTTCTCATAAACCCGTAATTTAAATTTCATATACCCAAAAATGAATTTATTCATATACCCGTAATTTAAATTTCATATACCAAAAATGAATTTATTCACATACCCGAAAATGAATTCTTCATATACCCGAATATGAAAAATTTCATATCTGGGTTTGTGAAAATTCATTTTTGGTATATGACCTTTCTCATATACCCAAAATGAATATTCATAAACAGTTTGTGTAACAGACTTCCTATACATGTGTATGAATCTGGCTCGAAAATTTTTAACAGTGTATGAGTGTCATTGTGTGGTTTTATGAAGCCACGATGCAAGTGAAACTTTTTTTTTCGGATCGTAGGCGTTTAACTGAAAATTTTCAGGGAAATTATTCAATTAAGGATATTAAAATCGCGTTTTTAATCTTAACTTAATAATTTAGAAGGAGACGAAAGAGAAATTATCAATTGATATAATTGGAGGCTTACTTCTTTTAAATCCGTACGATGGAGTTCACGGTAATTAAAACAAAGTATTTTACTTTATTATGCAGGAATTTTATTGCCAGACTAAGCTATTATTAATCTCGATATGTTTAAAATAAATTATAAAAAAATTTTTGTCAGGTTCAAATCTGCACTACACAGGACAGAGTCGGGATTCTAAAACAAATTAAAGTATTCCTCCCACTCCATATATATAGTTCATGGCATTTCACCTCCCTTTGGGGGAAGAGAATTTAAATAAGAGACAAGGAATACATGGTATGTACTGGTTTTTAATGACATAATTTTTTTAGAAAAATCATACTTGTGATGTTCATTCATTGTATTGTGAAGAAAATGAATATGTAATCATATGAAAGATTGGCCCGGTGTTGCATGAAGGTTAAGAAAACAATTTGTATGTTTCAGGCCTGATGATGGTCCTTTTCGGACCGAAACTGTGAGAATGTGCACACAACAGTTAGTCTGGCAATAAAATTCCTGCATAATAAAGTAAAATACTTTGTTTTAATTACCGTGAACTCCATCGTACGGATTTAAAAAAGAAGTAAACCTCCAATTATATCACTTAACTTAATAATTGGGAAATGGGAAATCAATGGGTCGTTTTGATAACTTACCTACCCCAACATTAAAATAGCCTCCCTATGGGGAAATACATGGTGTTTGTCCTTCAGCTATTTTAATGGTTTTAATGCTATTTTAATGCTGAAGGACAAACACCATGTATTTCCCCATAGGGAGGCTATTTTAATGTTGGGGTAGGTAAGTTATCAAAACAACCCATAGACGCATGTTAAAAACTGAGAACAATATTTATTTAGTAATTGAAGATTTGAATCATTTTTAAATTATTTTAAAAATTATATTTTATCAATTTAAAAATTGAATAATTAAATCTCACAATTATTTTTTTTTATAATTCGTCATATATATTAAATTTCAACTTTCATATTTTTGTCGTCACGGCTTGTGACGTCATGGCTTGTAACGTCACGGCCTTTGACGTCACGGCTTCTAACATGCTGATAGAAGAAAGAAATAATTTGAGAGGATCAAATAAAAGTTTCACTTTAAAAATAGTTGAATTATGAATAAAACAGAAAAAGTACTTGAGTAAAGAAGCGAAAATGAATATACTGTGCATGTGTCGTACCTGAGCCAGTGACAAGGCCAGTTCCAAGCCATGGGAAGAGCAATTCATAATCGATGCTCTTGGACGTGAAGGCTTTGCTGCTCATTATCGTCTGAAATCAATTCATCATCATCATCATTATCATTATAATCATTCTTTGATTGCAATATTTTATTTTATAGAAATTAATGCCAAGTCAGATAATTCAGTATGATTTTAATAAATGAAAATTATTATGATATCGTAAAAAAATCTAACCTCCAAAGTGTTTTTTTTATTTATCTTTACATTTCAGGTCATAACGACCCGAGAAATAAAAATATGTGTTTTTTTTGTTAATATCTTTGGAACTATTCATCGAGTTAGGATGAGGGTTTGGCAAATTTGTAGTCCTAAGAAGGTATTAAAACGAGAAGTTAATCGGCCCGCAGAGAGAGGTAAATTACACTGTGCTACAAGAAAAAAAGCCCCGAGAAAATTCCTTCAGATTCTTAAGTAAAATGACCTCCTGAATCCAAATATGACCTCCGTTTCCCTCAGCACGTACCGTTTTTCGGGGGGGGGGGAGGGCCCCCTACTTATTTCCACCCCTTTTCGTTAATTATAGGGCCACGAAAAAAATTTGGAGGGATGAAAAGGAATATTTTAGCCTTAACATTTCTTCAGAAGGTCTAGAGAAGTGAAAAGTTAAAAAACATTAACATTTGGATCCAAGGGGGGGGGGATGTGGGGGAGGATTTTGTCCCTTAAAAATGCAAAATCATTAAAAATGATCAATTTTTCTGATTTTTCACAATTTTTTCACTGATTTTCTACATATTCAGGGCGGACAGACCCACCTCACCCTTCCTTAAACATCCCTCAACTAAAAAAAAATATATAGGACAAAACGGGTGGGGTGTGAGCGATTCCGAAGCCCTTGCAAGAAGAATTTTTTCAATTATTGACAAGAAATAATTTCTACCCCTTTAGATAAAATATGGAAATATTGAAGGACATAGAAGAATCCGTATATTTAACTTTCAATTTGTAAAAGATTTTATTTTACCGCGCTACGAGTAAATTCTAATTTGAAATTTTAAACCCTTGTAGATTCCGAACGGCTAATCAGATCAGACTAAATGGGATGTCATTTGGTGCAGAAAGGAAACCTCTAATAGAATAAATAAAAAAAATCCCGAGTAATTGACTCCAAAATTAGTTTTTTTCTCGAAAAACCTCATTTTTAGGCAAAAAAATACCGAAAAATAGCCCTACTTGTGCAGCGGATAGCTACTTGACCAGAAAAGCTACATTAAATCTAAATATAGTTTTAGAAAGAGTGGTTCAATACCCCCGGGCCTTTTTTTTTTTTTTTTTGATATGACGTCATTTTACCGCATGATAGCACTTGGCGGGATTTGTTTTATAGTTCATTAAGTTAGTGTATTATTAATTATCACTTAAAATACTTTTTTTTTAAGTTTGCAAGTGATTAATTAGATCTTACAATTGTACTTTAAAGGGGAAATTCCCCCCCCCGAGAAATTTCTCTGGATTGGGGGAGGGGCGGGAGTTGATTTTAAATACTTTCAGGTAGGAAGCCTAGCTACACTGCAACTTCTTGATTGTCCTTGATGATCGATAATAAAGCAATATATAGACACATCAGCGCCGTTTAGAAGAATGCAATGCCAAATCTTTTCTAAGGAATTTTTCCTTCCTTAAAGTCTTCACGAACAAATTGAAGGTTAATCTAAAGGCTTTTCTTTCTTCATTTCTTTCTTTCCCACTTACCTCAATGTGGTGAAGTTTTTTAAAGAAGATATGCGGAATGCCAAAGAACCAGATATTTATCATTTCTTCATTCTCTTGATAAATTTGGCCAATCTTGTAAAAAATTTCTTTAAAAACAAAAAGAGAAAAAATTAATAACATAACATTGGTTGTGTTACATGGGATTTATTCATGGGCGTAACTAGGGAATTTGGCTGGGGAATTTGAACTTCATTTATAGAATCAGTAAAATACGAATACTCGAGGGGCGCGGATTTGATTTGTATAGAAGAAATAGGAAAATATTTAAAATTTGAAAGAAATTATAACGAGACAACTTGCTCCTCAATGGAAACATCAATAAAAACACCAAAATAAGAAATAACAGTCCGGGGGAGAGCTTTGAGGATTAGCAACATGCTGGGTGGATACTTAGAGGAGACAGTGAGTGCCTCATAAGAAAACTTTAATCATGAGATATACGTAAGAGAGTTGCCCAGGAAATGCGTCAGCCTGGAGACAATTAAAAATTATTATTTTCAATAAAATTAACTAATAATTAGTATTTTAATAATAGAATTTAAATAATAGGTATTTTTCTACTAATTGGTCTTGTTGACATTATTAAATTAAATACATTGTTAGTAATTATTGATATAAAAAATTAAATTTACAAAAATTCGCATTAAATAAAATTTAAATATTCGTGAAGATATATATTCTAAATCTGTGGGTCCAGGGTAAGGAGAGGGAGGGATTGGCCTCAGTGACGTCATTTAGGGGGAGGCAAATGCCCCCTGATTTTTATTAAATTTTATATTGTTCTAAATAAAATACTTCAAAATACATCTACGAGTATAGAAACTGTACAAAATTGAACAATTAATTAAATTTAATATGGCCCTCGGGGCTTGGTGTAGAGGTTAGCGTGCTAACCTCGTATACCAAACGTCGCGGGTTCGGACCCCAGGCAGTCCGATGATTTTATTTAAGCCATTTGGATACCAATTTTTCTCAATTGTAATTATGCTTTTAGGCTGGTCGTCCACTGGACGCGACAACGCGCTACCGCTACAAGCGCTACAACATGCTACAGATCCCAATGTGTGTGAATCAATTGAAGCTCGTCCACTGCAAGCGCGCGACAACACGCTACAACGCGCTTCGAGCGACAAGGCGCTACAGATCCCAAAAAAATGGGATCTGTAGCGCGTTGTAGCGTCTAACCCTTTGTTTTTCTAACCTAAAATACTCTCACCGGCAAAAAAAAACCGCAACACTTTGTTTTTTCTTAATAAAATTGATGCAATTGAATTAAAAAATGTCGATATTCAATTTGTGGGACAAAATAAGATTAAATAGACCTCGAAGAGCCTCAGTTACTTCATCAATCACTGTTTGTTCGGTGAGTGTGTATTTAAATGAATTTTCATAAAATTTTTTTTAATTTTTATCAAGTGTTTTATGGATCAACTGTTTTGCAAATATCAGGTTTGATTTTTCATCATTGTCAGGATCTTTAAAAATAAAAACATAGAGTATGTTTAATTTATTTTATATTCAACCACTTCCCTGTATTCAACACATACTTATTCTTTTATGGTCGGCATTACAATTTTTTCTGATATATATATATATTAAATTGATAAAAGATATACATTTTTGCTTTTTTCACATTGAGTGATTTGATGAAGTAACTGCGGCTCTTCGAGGTCTATTTAAAATAACCTTCATCCCAGAATATAAAGAATTTTAAAATAAGATTGAAAATTTAGCGAAAATAAATATAAATTTCCAGATTTTTATCTTGGTTTTATATTTCAATTTAATTATTTATTAAAATTATATGATTTTATTTTATTTATTGGTTAGAAATGTATATGAAATTTTATGTCAAATGTAGCGCGAAGTAGCGTGCAGTGGACGACCCTTGTCGCGTGTTGTCGCGTCTCTTGTTGTCGCGCTTGTAGCGGTAGCGTCCAGTGGACGACCAGGCTTAAGCATTTGAACATGTCAAAAAGGTCATTCAAACTATCTTTTAGTTCTTGCTTGTCCTTGGGCCATAGGACAGTGGTAGAGTATCCGCCTCTTGTGCTAGAGGTCTAAATAATATCCCGTGGGTTAATTAAGATAGAATAAAGACATGCGCCTTGAATTCTGATTCTAAAGAGAGAGAGATTCATCTGTAAAAGTTTCTCAGCATAAGTCAACGTTTCGGGGCCAAAGCGGCTCCTTCTTCAGGACCATGCGCTAATTGTTTTTTTTTTTTTTTTTTTTTTTACACCGCATGGTGAGTTTGCTTATACCATCATTAAATACAGAATATATAAATAAAAAATAAATAAAAATCCTTATAAAATATATGTAATCAACCATAGGCGCCGGAACTGGGGGGGCAAGGGTACATTGTCCCCCCTGGCATCCTATAGGGGGGGGGGCAGAGGGGGCAAAATTTTTTTTTTTTTTTTTTTTTTTTTTTTTTTTTTTTAAAACATTCACACTTTTTTCTCATTCACACTCACACTCACACACGCATTCACACTGTCTTTTCGGCAACTCAGGCCATTTAAGACTTTAGACGATAACCGTTTTAAGTAATATATAAATTGTAGGTTCAGGCATTTCTATTTAAGTCATCTGGTATCCGAATGGCTTAAATAAAATCATCGGACTGCCTGGGTCCGAACCCGCGACGTTTGGTATAGGAGGTAGGGGGCAAAATTTCTTCTTTTATTTCATTTATTTTTAAAAATGATATATTTTTACTTTTGAAAAAATAAAATCTTCTAAATTAAAAAAAATTAAAAGAGTAAGAAATTCATTTTTTCCAAAATTTTTGATAAAATCACTAGCAAATTTTTTAAAATTTTTATTTTATTAAAATTGTGATTTTATTTAAAATTTTTAAAGCTTTATAGTAGATTTGTTTT
This sequence comes from Euborellia annulipes, assembly GCA_023213315.1. Taxonomy (NCBI): domain Eukaryota; kingdom Metazoa; phylum Arthropoda; class Insecta; order Dermaptera; family Anisolabididae; genus Euborellia; species Euborellia annulipes. The sequence continues at coordinate 4,102 of JAKCPI010025685.1, read as the reverse complement.
TGTTTTATACTATTTGAACATATTAAATAATTCTAATTTTCTAAAAAAAAAATTTTTTTGCCCCCCCCCTCTGATTCAAATTCGTTCCGGCGCCCCTATAATCAACGATATGAAGCTACTTTTTATTTGTTAATCATAAGGTCCTGAAGAAGGAGCCGTTTTGGCCCCGAAACGTTGACTTATAGCGGAAGGAATTAATCCGAATAAATTGCCTCAGCTCTGGATTTTTATTTAATCATCCTTCTCTAGTATTTAAAAAAAAAATACTTACGATAGTGAAAAAGTTCATTTTTGCAAGCTCTAGAAGGAATTAAAATTTATTGAGATGCAAAAATTCACATTCTCTTTGTTTGATTCTTTTTTTCATGTCATTAATAAATCTTATTTTTTTAAATTGAAAATGAATTCTTACCATCTTCAGGGATAAAAAAGAATGAGAGCATTTCCAATGATTGGATAACATTTTGCCATTTGTGGATATCTTTTTAATATTTTCCGAGAGCTCATTGGATAATAATTATAAGGAATGTAGAGATAGATGAGGCATGCTAAAAGAATCTGCAAGAAAACAAAAACATATCACCATTAGAGGGGGGGGGATTTTTTATATCTCTATAGGCCTACAGTATAAAAAATGCAAAGACACGTCGTTAATTTATTTTGTTCTTTAATTCAAATGCAGCAGAGTGATGCGTTTGTAATAATAATAACTTCAACAACAACAACAGACATGGAGTCATTATTATTATTTGACTATCGGGACCCCCGAGGTGCTTTTGTGCACGAAGACACACACCCTGGCCGTAGCCATCTACCGGCACCCCGTGAAGTTACTTTATTTCCTACCCCCTTGATATTTCAAAGCTTTTTTTTAGCTACTTGAATGGTAGGTAAGTAGTACTATTAAATTTATAAATTCTAAAAAATTAATAATTAAAAGTAATTTATTAGTTTAAAAAGTTAATTCATTTATATCCAGATTTTTAAGCCATTCTTATTATGAAAAAATGTTTTTTTGTTGGCGAATGGAACGAACTCTACAGGGTAAATTTTGAACTAGCCTAGTATTGCCATCTAGCCACTTGTCAGATAACTAAAAGAAACATTCTTCCCATGCTGGTGAGATCCAATATTCCAATCCAGTGCCTCCTTGAGGATTTGTTTACATTAAATACATATTTTCCTACACTATTTTGCACTATTGCTTCACCAGTACAATACAACGTTTCACCTTTTTTATATTGACAATTATTAATGTTTTTCTTTTATATATTTTTCATATTATGTAATTTTTACTTTTGTTATTTTAATAATGTTTTTTGTTATTATGTTATTGCTATTATGTTTTTTTATATGCATGTTTTTGTTATAATGTTCTTTTGTATTTATATTGTTATGGCGGGAAAACAAGAATTTAAAAAAAAAAAAAAATACATATTTTTATTTAATGAAAAAATCCAGCACGTCCTGGATTTGAACTCGGGTCTCCTGTGCACATCCTAGCTTAATATAGGTAATAATGTTAGGCTATATAATTAAATTTTCATTTTTTTTATTATTATATAGATGGCATTTATTTAATGAATATTTAATGAATATATATGAATTCAAACTTGTTTTTTTTTCTTAACCTTGAAGAATGTATCAAATTTAAATATAAGATTCAAATTAAAAAAAATATTTACGAATAATTAATTTAGAACGAAGCTCAGAAGTAAGTGTAGAGCGATACTCTAGTGTGAGACAAGGGCGGATCAAGGTGGGGGGTAAAGGGGTAATTACCCCCCCCCAAAACACCTCTGGATCCGCTCTTGAGAGCATATCTAATGGTAAATAGGAGAAAGAAGTTGGTAAATATTTCATTTATTAAAGCTGACGTTTCGATCATCTTCAGATCTTTGAACATATTCAATTTCAATTATTAAAACATTTATTTTCTATATGCTCATGTAAAATAGGCTACAGTATCATTGAGAATTTAATTACGTAAAACAGAATTATTATTAAGAGAATTTTTAATTATAGACCACATTTTTGTATTAAATATTTATTAAAAATATATAAATACTGTACAGTAGTAATACTAATAATATTTAAAACCACACAAGCTTTAATAAACACGTAAAACAGAATCTCTGAAGATGGTCTTAACCAAGAGCTAAACGTTAGCCTATTAGGCTTTCAATAAATGAAATAATTTCAAACTCCTGTCTGTCTCTCTGTCACGTGTTAGGCTAAATAATTAAATTTTCATTTTTTTTTTTTTTTTTTTATTAATATATAGATAGGCATTTATTTAATGAAAAAAATCCAACACGGCCTGGCTTTGAACTCGGGTCTCCTATGCTTAATAAAGAAAGAAATAAACTTACGCAAATAAATATAAGAGTTAAAATCGAGTCCATTTTTCTAATTTAAAATGATAATATATAATAGAGCACTCATTCATTCACTCACTCACTTATCACTCATCACCTCTGACTTGTGAATGAATGAATAAATGAGCAAAAATTCTCTTGATGGTGATTAAGATGATGAGATCCCCTCCCTCCCTCCCTCCCTCCCCCTCTTCCCTATCCCCCCTCTCTCTTCCACTTCTCCTCTTCTTCTCTCTCTCTCTCTTTCACATTACAATTTTTACACCTTTTATTGATAAAAAAAAAAAAACAAGATTACGTTAACGCTTTTTGTTTTAAAATCTAAACAAAAGTTTTAAAATTCATCAAATCAGCAGATTGATATTTTTTTTTTTTTTTTTATTTGACAAAAAGTCCGCGCCATCATACTTTTTTTTTTACAATATAAAATTATATTATTGTATATATCTTCTAAGTCAGAGGCGGATCAGAGGTGTTTCTCGGGGGGGAGGGGGGGGGTAATCTCAAAATTTTTTTTTTTCTGCGAAAAAATGTTTTTTTTTCGCGAAACCAAGTTTCCAGCCACAAAAATTTCACAAACATTCTCTCTTTTTGCGGAACCAGAAATTATTTTTTCCCGTCCGTAAAAATGTTCTACCCTTTTTTTAGAAACACAAAATTTTAAAATTTTACATTAAAAAATAAATTTAAAAAAAATAATTTTTTTTCAAATCTCGAGGGAAAGTAATTGCCCCCTTACCATTTTATTATCCGCCCTTGCTTTAAGTAGAAGAATTTTGATGGCTGAGTGGGAATGAATAGGATTAGAAAGATGTATATTGACAGCCAGCAAGTGATTTTTTATTATTATTATTAATATTAAATAATTCGACATTTATTAATACTATGTGTAAATATATAAAAGAATTTAGTCTTTCAATCTTGGCCAGTGCTGTCGTTTCGGGCCCATTTGCCGCAAGTTAAAAATATAGCCCATGCGCCTACGGCAATTTCCCTTATACATCTAATGGTATATGCAAATATAAGTGGTTATATTTAGTATGAACCAAAATTGCATCCATCTAGCAACAATAACAACGGTTTATCGTAAGTGTTTTGTTTTTTATAAAAAATAAAAATACTTGATAAAAATTTTTTGTATTTTGCCGAATTAACGCCAAATTAGAGTGTTTTGATGGCCGTGGGTCCTGAAGATGGGATCGATGTGATCCCGAAACGTCTGACGATAATCAAATAGAGTTTCTTTATCACTTGCTGGCTGCCATACATCTTTCTAATCCTAATTATTGTATATAACCTATATTACTTAAGTCAATCATATGAGTACCAAGAGCTAAATCAAGAAAAAATCGAGATTGATATTAAAACTATAAGCCGACCGAAGTTTCGGTCAGTTTCGGCTTGAAAAGATGGGTTGAGACTCTGTGCAAAAAAATAACGTCGAACGAGATTTGCACTTAAAAAAAAATCAGGCGTGACTGGCGCACAGCACACAACTTTTCTAAATGTTATTGTTGGCAACGGCTTAAGGCATGCTAGCAAAATCTTTAACATTTTCGGTTGATAAGTGCATTCTCTCGCTTTAACAGAATTTGTTTTTCATTAAGTACTCTTCTTCTTCAGAGTTGTATTTCTCTTTTCAGAGGAGTCGTGATCCTCAACAGTTCTTGCGACTGCAGCCCGCCAGTGAGATCTGCTCCTGGCCATTAAGTACTACACATAAA
>JAKCPI010025683.1:0-16541 GCA_023213315.1 Euborellia annulipes | reverse complement strand
TAAAAACTTAGTCTAATCGTATGGAGGAAGGCCGTCTAATTTACAGGAAGGTGAAGTAAAAAGACTTTATTCGGCCCAAAATTATTTATTTCCTATGTCAACGTTTCGGGGACTATACGTCACCCATCCTCATTTGTTTATATTTACATGTTTTTTAATGACACCTGTCTGATTTTGCTTTGATTTTTCTTTCCAAAATTAACGAAAAATGTCGTTTTCTTCTGTGATTATTTCAAAAAGTATTCAGTTTTCGGAAAAATGTCAAAGAATAAAAACTTTTAAAAATTGAGTATTTTATCATAATATAACAAAGAAATTGAAAATTTCAAAATTTCTGAAAAAAAACTTATTAGGTAAAGTACTACTTCCAAGTGACGTATTTACTCCAAAAGTTGATAGAAATCTACAATTTTAGTGTAAGGAGCATATACCAAATTTCATCGATCTAGCTGCTTTGGTTTTTAAGCAATCGTGTTCACACACACACCCAGACGTAATTCCAAAAGAAAATACGATAAAGTCTCGGGGAAGTCAATCCCATTATTTTCTTTGTATATATCATTTATAACAGAAAGAAATATATAAATATAAGTGATCTTATAATGTCGGTTGTTAGACTAGCCTGCCATCTTTTGCAAGAGTTCTCAACTATTCGGCAGTTAAATACGAAATTTTTGACTTCGTTCGACCCCACTTTATTTAATTATTATTTTTTTTGATTCGCAAGCTCTATTCAGATAATTTATGTCTACTTGATAAGCAGTTTATCTTTTCTTTGTTTTTTTTTTTTAAACACAAGAGAACGGAGGCTTACAAAAGAACAAATAACATTTTTTCAAAGATCATTTTCTTTTCTTAAACGAGATAAAATAATATGAAAAATGGTTGCATTGATTTCAATAAAAACGAATGTCTATTGGGTTGGTTCGTATCGTAAAATCATCGTTGAAATGAATCAATTGGTGCTTTCGCAATGACAGACAGCAACCGGCGTCGCTCGGCTGCACACCAGACACGGCTACGGCTACCTGTGACCCTTGGGGAGTAGCGGGGGAGGGGGGGGGGGGGGCTTCCGTAGCCGGTGTGAATTCTACTTAAAAAAAAAAACGATTTACGGGCATGGAATACCTGCGAGATTTTTCTCAAAGAGCCATAAAAAGAAAATTACCAATTTTAACTTAATTACTTGGAAGATTTTTTTTTTATATACTTTGAAAGGTATTTCTTATTTAAAGCATGACGCCATCTAAGAGCGAGGATGTTAAAAAATAAATAAATAAAATATCAGAACCCCCTCCTCTGTCATTTTCCAGATTGATTTACCTGCCGGTAGATGAATAAATTAATCTTCTTTTTCTCTCTCTCTCTCTCTCTCTCTTGAACCCAAAAGAATTCCTTTCTTTTACTCGGTGAAGGACGTCAGGAATTCCAAACAAATAATATCCAAAAGTTCTCATTATGTAAATAAATATTATCAAGATTTTTATTATTGAAGATAAAAATCTACCCACTTAAGATTTTAAGAGATTAACAAATTTTTTTATTAGTTTTAATATTAAAATTTATTTTAAATTTATAGCTCGAAAAAAAAGCAGAATCAAACTTAGCAGCCAAAGCTTATTAGGCTGACGTTTCTGTGACGATGACATCTTCAGAATTGCATATTTAGAGATACCATAAACACTTCCAAGTGTAATTCCATATGTAGATGTAATAAAGGACGTCCTTGATGTTGATCTATAACACTGGACAACAGTGATTTTGTTGACTGAGAATTTGAAGCTATTTCTGGGTATGTGGGTAGCGCTGATTCCAAAAATGCCATCAATTTTGCCCCATCACGTCAGATTTTAGAGCTATAGAGAAAATAAAATTTCAATAGAAAATGTGCTCTAAAGCGGCTCTAATTTTATATTACCTGGATTTTTTTTAAGGCGACACCCTTTAAAAATATGCAGATAGTTATAATACATATAAATTTTAAGTTTCAGCCCAATCGGAGGTCATTTAGACGTACCGCAAACGGCTAAAAGAAATTTAGAAAAATCGAATTTTTTTCAGTTTTTTTTTCTTTGGTCACCCCTAATACAATTTTAGATATCCCTGAATGAAAAAACATATATTTACCATATTCTATACTTCTTTGGCTTTCTAAAAATCATTCATTCGTAAAAATCTGTTAATTATTAACGAAATTATTAACAAAAACGACATAAAATAAAAAACACAAGTACACTCACTGGTCGAAAAAAATAGACATTTTCCATTGAAATTTTATTTTCTCTATAAGCTTAGCTCTAAAATCTGACGTGATGGGGCAAAACTGATGGCATTTTTGGAATCAGCGCTACCCAAATACCCAGAAATAGCTTCAAACTCTCAGTCAACAAAAAAAAAGTTCCTTTTGTTGCCCTGTGTAATGAGTTACTCACAAAAATATGCCAAATTCTCTAGTTACGTCCATGTCGAGCAGTATCGAGTATTTTAACCTTCTTATTAAAAACCCAAGCTAATGAGGCTAATTGAAATTAGCTTTTTTCTTGATATTGCGTCAGGTGTACCCTTTCAATATCTCGATTTCATCTTTCTTGTCAAACCAAGAAATTAAAATTTTTCTACTTAAAATTTAAAAAAATTCCGATCCATTAAACAATTTATAAAAAAATAGATTAATTTTTTTTTATTAAATCCTTCATAACTAAATAAATTGAAATATAATTCATTTTCTTCACCTTCAGGAAATAAATTCTCCATTTAATTATTAATCTTGAGAAGATTTCACTTTGCGTGTTTATAAAAAAAAAAAAAAAAAAATCTAATTGGAATATGAAAAAGAAAAAAGAAAAAAATATTTCTGTTAAACGAATTAATTTTGGTGCTTTGTCTCTGTCAACGGAGATGAAGATGAGGAAGGCGAGATAAGAGGGCGCATACTAATTGATCGCGAATTAAGCCGAGGGCCCCCATTAAATAGAAATCAATTTGAATGAATGATTCCCATTCCCAAGACCTGGGCTGGGAACGAACCCGGGGGCCTCAACACTCGGGCGCCAGATGCCAGTAATTGGCCCGCAACAGCTGCATTGCGTTCCGATGCCGTTGACGGATCAACTTCAAAACAGAAAGTTTTAAAAAAAAAAATAATTAAATTAAATCTACTGATTAAAAAAAATATATATATTTTTATAAAAGTTGAGAAATCTATTTTCAATCTCTATGGTTGAGAAACAAAAGAATTTTAATTTATTAACAACAAAGTGAATCAACAATACTTTAATTGTCGAAAAAAATAAACAAACAACACTACAATTAATTTAGTATGCCGTGATACAGCGCATCTATGACTCTTAGGTCCCATAGGCTCTTCATAAGAGATCCTTTACTAGTGCAATTTCACATAGTTTCAAGACATGACTAGCTGAACTGATTGAAGCTTTATATTTTACTAGCCGCCGGAGAAAGTAAAAAACAAAAAAGTAAGAGAAAGTAAAAAAGAATTAAGCTTTAAGATGATTTGTTAAATTGATATATAACAATTAAATTATACACTAGGTTATGAGTTTCAAAATTATTTTATTTAATTTCATAGGATCTCAAACCAGGTGATTCAATCTAATCTTCACACAGATTCCAGGTTTAAGTAGATGGATTTTTCATTTTATGAATAAGGAAAAATAAAATATTCTCTCTATTTTTTGTTAAAATGCTTTTATACAACTTCTGAAGATGGCACACCAAGCGTTTAGAGTCAAAAGTCCTGGTGATGCTTTCATTTATTTAATTTTTTCCTCCCAATTGACGTTTCGGTGCCGGAATAAAGTCATCAATAGTCCAATCAAAACGTCACCTGAAAAAGAGCAATAAAATATTACTATCACATTATTAAAATATTAAGTAACAGCAATGATTTATTCTAAATCTCTTTTATGAATAGTATTGAGAGAGAGAAAAAAAAATTTCATTCTTTTTCAAGGAGGCGCCTCGCCAAGATATGTTACATCTCAACGAGCTAATTAAAAGAAAAGTGTTAGCAATGGTTACTCAATCATCACATCATTCATTTATGAATTATTAATATCTACTACTTGAGAAAAAAAAATTAAATGACTTTTTAATAACCTTTCTTTTGGTCATGAATATCGTTCTCGTAGCAATAATACATCTCTTTGAATGTGTGTGTGTGTGTGTGTGTTGCCAATCAAATTCCCTTCCTAGCATCAGACAAGACAAGAGAGAGAGAGAGAAAACATGTTCATGTCTTTCAATAAATATGTACCCCCAATGTGCAAATTTATTTACTTTTGTTTGGCACCGACACGTGTAATGTCTCCCACGAAATAATAAAGATAATAAAAATAAAATAAAAAAAGATTTTAAAAAATGCTTTTAGTTTAAATTGAACTAAAAAAGAGAAATAGGAGAAATAATTTAATTAATTTTGTTAAAATTTTTTAATATTTATGACTTAAAATAAAAGCGTGGGGCGCGAGCCTCGAAATCACTTCGAAGCGCCCCACGCTTTTATTTTAAGTCATAAATATTAAAAAATTTTAACAAGAACAATTAAATTATTTCTCCCTTATTTCTCTCTCCTTTTTAGTTCAATTTAAATAAAAGCATTTTTTTTAAAATCTTTTTTTTTATTTTATTTTTATTTTAAGCTTTTTAGTCTTTTAGTCTTATCAAAAATCATCAATATGATAAAGTACCACATTAGTTTGGCCTGTATTGATTTGGTTCAATTGAAAAATTATTCATTATCATAAAAAAATGACTCGTAAATATCAAAATTCAAAACTATAGTTAATAGGGCCTTATTTGCGTGAGGCTTCAAATAAAGTACCACATTAGTTTGGTCTATTTTGATCAAAACCACCATATAGTGGCGTCATCAAAAATGACTCTTAAGTATTACATTTCACACCTCTAGCCCATCGGGAAGTCTTTTGAAATTACATTAATTCGCGAAGGGTTTCAAATAAAGTACCACATTAGTTTGGTCTATTTTGATCAAAACCACCATATAGTGGCGTCATCAAAAATGACTCTTAAGTATTACATTACACTCCTCTAGCCCATCGGGAAGTCTTTTGAAATTACATTAATTTGCGAAGGGTTTCAAATAAAGTACCACATTAGTTTGGTCTATTTTGATCAAAACCACCATATAGTGGCGTAATCAAAAATGACTCTTAAGTATTAGCATTTCACTCCTCTAGCCCATCGGGAAGTCTTTTGAAATTACATTAATTCGCGAAGGGTTTCAAATAAAGTACCACATTAGTTTGGTCTATTTTGATCAAAACCACCATATAGTGGCGTCATCAAAAATGACTCTTAAGTATTACATTTCACACCTCTAGCCCATCGGGAAGTCTTTTTGAAATTACATTAATTCACGAAGGGTTTCAAATAAAGTACCACATTAGTTTGGTCCATTTTGGTAAAACCAAACTCACAATTTGCGTCATCAAAAATGACTCTTAAATATCAAATTTCACACCTCTAGCTCATTGGGAAGTGTTCTTAACAAAGCCATAAAGTTGGTGACCTTGAAAGAGTAAGTTAAATAAAAGCATTTAAAAACAAGAATGGGATTAATGGTGCCAAAGACGAGTCTTTAATGTTGGATTTTAAATGAAAAAAAAAAAAAAAAAAAAATAGATGTGACTAAGCCCATCACATAACTAGTTTAATCTATTTTACTTTCTCGTACCCTATATATGAAATATATAGAGAGAGAAAGTATTACGATCATGTCAAAAATTCGATGTCGAGATTTTGATGGATATACATGTTTTGAGGTCCCCTGAGTCCAAAAAAGTGGGTCCCGCAAATTGGTCTGTGTGTGTGTGTGTGTGTGTGTGTGTGTGTGTGTGTGTGTGTGTGGGCTGTGTGTGAGGACAGATTTTTAGCATGAAGGAGTTGAGCTAGCGGATTGAAATTTTATATTTAACTTAGGTACCTTTGAAGAATCTCAAAATAAGCTTTTGAACAAAATCGGCCAAAAAGTACTAGTACTTTACTGATGTACTTTTTCAGTTTTTTTCGATTTTCTCAAAATTCCCTCCAAGGATTTTTTTAAAATTCATAAATGAACTATTTTTTAGATGCTCTTTAAAATGTATATTCTCATTTTGCCGTTGAAATCTTCTGAAGACCACTTTACTCTTGTTCTTCATAGGAAAGATAGAAATGGTTGCCATGGTAACGGAATTTAAATCTTTTTCTTTTTATTAGATTAAAAATCAATTATTATTTAAATTCCCATTTTTTTTAAATTTATTTGTGTCTTTAATTGTTTCAAAGAAAACATATATGTCTCTCTCTCACTTGCAAACATTATCGTCTCTCTCTACTCTTTTTAAATTCCCTTTCCACCTTATCTTCGCATAGGAACAATGTTAATTTCCTATAGGGATTTGTATGTTAATTTCGATTCAAAAGGGGGTCCCCTTTAGAACTTTTTAGGCATTTAAAATTTTTTTTCCAATTCTTATGAAATTTTGTATTTATTTACGATTCTATATTGTGTATAAAATGACCAAATATGAGATTAAAATTTTGAAAAATAACCATAGTTTATTTGAAGCAGTCAACATTTAAAATGCAAGTTTGAAACTAAGGTGCTATCGGAAACTAAGTATATCTCGACACAAAAAATCTGGTGTGACCAGCACGGTGCACAACTTTCTCTTACCGAAGGGTAAGAGAAAGTTGTGTGCTGTGCGCCAGTCACACCAGATTTTTTACTTTCTCTTACCTATGTATATATGTAATATATATATATAGAGAGAAAGTGTTGGATTCATGTCAAAAATTCGATGTCGAGATTTTGATGGATCTTCACGTTTTGAGGTCCCCTGAATCCAAAAAAGTGGTTTTCGCGACATGGTCTGTCTGTGGGTGGGTGGGTGTGTCTGTGTTCAATTTTAAGCATGAAGGAATTGAGCTACGAGGTTGAAATTTTATATTTAAGTTAAACACCCTCCTGGACCGGAAAAAATAAGCTTTTAATCAAAATCGGCCAAAGAGTACTAGTACTTTACTGATGTACTTTTTCAGTTTTTTTTCGATTTTCTCAAAATTTCCTCCAACGATTTTTTTTTAAATTCAAAAATCAATTATTTTTTAGATGTTCTTTAAAATGTATATTCTCATTTTGTCATTGAAATCTTCTGAAGACCACTTTACTCTTGTATTTCATAGGGAAGATACGAGAAATGGTTGCCATGGTTACAAAATATAAATATTTTCCTATACTTATAAATTTTACATCTTGAAAATCGAATGTTCCGTACTGTCGGGAACTAAATATATGTCGACACAAAAAATCTGGTGTGACAAGCACAGAACACAACTTTCGATTACCGAAGGTAAGAGAAAGTTGTGTGCTGTGCGCCAGTCACACCAGATTTTTTATTTAATTACACTGTGCGGCAAAATGAAACTTTTTTTCCGGCCCCGAGATAATTCCTTAAGATTCTTGAGTAAAATGACCTCCTGAATCCAAATATGACCTCCATTTTCCCCCACCACGTACCGTTTTCGGGGGAGAGTCCCCTACTTATTTCCACCCCTTTTCGTTAATTATAGGGCCATGAATCAAATTTGGAGGGATGAAAGGAAATATTTTAGCCTTAACATTTCTTCAGAACGTCTAGAGAAGTGAAAAGTTAAAAAACATTAACATTTGGATCCAAGGGGGGGGAGGGGGTGGGGGAGGATTTTGTCGCTTAAATTGCAAAAAAATCATTAAAAATCCGGTGTGACTGGCGCACAGCACACAACTTTCTCTTACCTTCGCTAATCAAAAGTTGTGTTCTGTGCTTGTCACACCAGATTTTTTGTGTCGGCATGTATTTAGTTCCCGACAGTAGGCCTACATTTGAATTTGAAAATGTACAATTTATAAGTATGGGAAAATGCCCTCGAGTTTGGCGTAGTAGGTAGCGTGCCTACCTCCTATACCAAACGTCGCGGGTTCAGACCTAGGCAGTCAGATGATTTTATTTAAGGGGGTTCAGGACCTGGAGCAAAAGTGAAAAGGTACATCAGTAAAGTACTAGTACTTTTTGGCTGATTTTGATTAAAAGCTGATTTTCACGCTCCAGGAGGGTACAAAACTTAAATATAAAATTTCAACCTCCTAGCTCCATTCCTTCATGCTTAAAATTAAACACACCCACACACACACAGAGACACACAGACAGACCATGTCGGGAAAACCACTTTTTTGGATTCAGGGGACCTCAAAACCTCTCGGTCTCTTCATCATGTCATTTAAGAGAGGTCAGGCAGACAGACAGACAGTGGGTCGAATGTCTTCAAAAAATCATCAGTTATACATCAAAGTAGAGAATTTTTTTTTTTTTATTATTAATTTAGAATATATTTGCATATTTATTAATGGATTATTATTTTTCTTTCTATCTTCATGACATCCATTTTTCTTTTTCTTTTCGCAATTTTGAAAGTCTTTAAAAAACTCATAAGCATTCAAGACAACAACAAGAAAATTTCTTATACCAATTAAGTTAATTTAATTTTTTTTTTTTGGAAAAAAACTCCTCCCATTCCCACGGCGCATTTTGTCTATCTCCCTCCCCCCCCCCCCCCCGGAAGTGCCACCTGACGTTTCAATCGTTGGTCGGCTTCGTGAGTTGCAAGCAAGTCAGCCTTGTTTGTAGCTGTTTAATCTCATTTGCACAATTATCGAAACGTGTGCATCGATCGCTTGCATGCATCTCTCGCCAGCGAGAGACTTCACTTATGCTAATTAGACAAAACAAATAGCCAGAAACGATAAAGAAAGCAAACTCTCTCATTAAGCCCTTTTGGGATGCTATAAAACTTGGTAATCCAGGAGATTGAGTTTAAAGGAATTCTATGCATTTAATTAAAGCTAGCCGCTTCGCCCGCCAGCGGCGGACCCACGCCTTTTCTTAATCAAGTGCCGCAATTTTTCAGTCAACAAAAATAGGCTTATTAAAAAATACTACTTTTTTATTTTAAAAATCGATATATTATATACAGGGTGTCCCAAAATGAAAAAGCAGAATTCAATTTCGTATTACAGACAAACTATGAAAGATTGCGCATGTCATTGGATAGAGGAAGGTTCAAAGCATAGGCGTAGCCAGGAATTTTTGATGGGGGGGGGGTTCAGTAAGACTTCTCCCCCCCCCCCCCCGACTAATGGCCCAGTATGAAGCTCTAATGAAATATATGACTGGCCACTCCGTCGGCCTTCGCTTCCTCCCCTGGACCCCCCTCGTGCTGGCTCGGGCCCGCCCTTTCTTGATTAAGTGCCGTAATTTTTCATTCAACTCGTATCAGACAATAAAAAATACAACCCAATTCAGAGGTGTCTCTCTATCTGTTTCTCTTGACCAGACTCCCATGTCAGAACTCTTTAAGAAAAAAAAATAAAAAATTTAATTATATAATAATTTTTATTATTTTTCATTTGCGAGATTTAATCAATTTTAAGCGGCTTTAATTTTTTATAAAGCATAACAAAAATCAATTCTTTTCAATGGGAAAATTCTGAATTTTCTTCAATTTTTTGCGTTTTATTTAATTTTTTTTTTTTTTAAGCTAGATAAAATTATTATATTTTACTTTCTCTTATCCTATATATGAAATATATAGACAGAGAAAATGTTTTGTATTATAGAGCTTAAATATCTAGTCATGACTTGGGTCCAATGGGGGGGGGGGGGGGGTTTGAACCCCCAAAACCCCCCCGTGGCTACGCCTATGGTTCAAAGTTTTGACACATGGACCTTTCTTTTTGCGGAGCGAACTGTGACAGGAATGTCATATCTGGACATGCTGCAAAACTGGATGTTTCCTCAACTTCATGAAGATTCAAATGACTTCATTTTCATGCAAGATGGCGGCCCCGCCTCACTTTCACCATGAGGTACGGCGTTATCTCAACAATACCATTCCACAACGTTAGATTAGGAGAGGTGCACAAGAAGACCATGTTCATTGTTTCTGGCCTCCCAGGTCCCCAGATCTTACTCCCTGTGATTTTTTTCTGTGGGGGTACTTAAAAGAGACAGTGTTTGTCCTACCTATGACAGCTACTCTTCAAGATTTGCGAAATCGAATTAGAAATGGACTACCGTTTCGATGTTTCTCGAGCAACACATGGCGCTCATGTTGAGTGTATGATGTAGTGTCAAAACTTTGAACCTTCCTCTATCCAGTGACATGCGCAATCTTTCATAGTTTGTCTGTAATACGAAATTGAAATCTGCTCTTTCATTTTGGGACACCCTGTATAATGGCGGAGGGTCCGTCTGTCTGTCTTTATTCAATCCGAGTCCCATCCCCGATCTCTCTAAGGAATAATTTTTTTTTTCTTTTTATTTGAAATTCCTATCAGTATCCCTGTTTATTTACCCATTGTGTGCTTTAGTGCACGAAGACACACACATCAAATCCAACCGGCCTCTGGACCTAGCCATCTACCGGCACCCCGTGAAGTAACTTTATGTCCGATCTTTAACTCCTCCTCCTGTGTTTGTTTCTAGCTAATGAACTAATCCTTATTTCTGATTCCACCTGGTTCCTTTTATCCAACCTCTTCTATGCTATGGAGGATGTTCTAGTTTGAGGGACGGACTCCTTTAGAAGAATGCATCACTGAGAGGGAACCTTCTTAACGTCCCTTCCAAGGATCCGATGTCACAGCAACTCCCTAGCTAATTAGACTATATGTGAAAAAACTCATTTTTTAAATGCGAAGGTTAAGCAGGTTCTTGTTAAGCATACCGATGGTTTGCTTTCGGTCGGATAAGTTTGCTAGTTGACTAGAAATGAAGCCACCGACTCTTAGAGGAAAAAGATATTAAATTTGAAAATCTTTATATTATTTCGTCAACGTTTCGGGAACGCTTCGCTCCCATCTTCAGAACGAATTGTTGAATAACAGATGAATAGTTTAATATCGTACATACAACTAAAAAATAGCATATATTGTGCATAATAATTTAATAAAATAGACAGTTATATATTATGCTGAGTGTCTAGCTTCAGGCTGTTGAGGTGTGTAAACAGCCTCACAGCCGACCAAGAGTTGTGTATACGATATAAAACTATTCATCTGTTATTCAACAATTAATTCGTCCTGAAGATGGGAGCGATGCGTTCCCGAAACGTTGACGAAATAATATAAAGATTTTTATTTCCCCTGGCTGCCCTTTTTTTCCTTATATTGATGTAACACATTAAAAAAGAAGAATAATTTAAAAAAAATCCCAGCAGGTTTTTTTTTAATTTTTCATAAAAAGTTCATTCATATTGTCAGAAGTCAAATAGTCAAAACAGCTCTAGGCCTAAAGGCGCTAAGGGAGTGTCTTATAAAAATATTACACTCACAATCACAATTGTGAAGAGGGCACCATTTACGGGTACGCTCTCTGACATCTTATGAATAGAATTCTCCTTTATTTAATCTTCTTTTATTATAAAATGTCTTTTTAATAAAAGATGTTTTAATAAGTGAAGGCGTCAATAGGTTCGGTGCCATCATCAAGACTAACAATTAAAAAATCTGGTGTGACTGGTCAAACAAACAACCCGCGACGTTCGGTATAGAATGTAGGCACGCTACCAACTACACCAAGCCCGAGGGCTTTTCTTAATTATTGGAATTTTTTTTCTCACTCACACACACATTCACACAGTCTTTTCGGCAACTTAGGCCATTTAAGACTTTGACGATAACCGTTAATTATTAATAAACCTATTGTGGGTCCAGGCATTCTTATTTAAGCCATTTGGTATCCAAATGCCTTAAATAAAATTATCGGACTGCCTGGGACCCGACGACGTTTGGTATATAAGGTTAGCACGCTAACCCCTACACCAAGCCCCGAGGGCCTGGAAAAAATTATCATTACTATTTCAATCCAGTGCCTGCTTGAGGATTTTTTTACATTCATTGAAAATATAAATGCAAAGAATACATAAATATTTCTCTATACTTTTCCTATGGAAGAAATCGTAACGTAAAGGAATTAATAACTCAAAAAGTTATACGAATTTCGGGATGAAAATAATTTTCTAGCAGTCCCATGAAGGTCTTCTTTAAGCATAAAAAATTTGGCTTCGAAATTTTAAAAAGAATGTGCGATCCTCTTTAATATATTTAATATTGGAAGTTTTTTAATAAAGCTGGTTAATTGATGTAGTAGAAGGAGAATAAAAAGAGAGAGCAGCTAGTTATATTTTCTTTTATAAAACCCCTCAATGCTGACGTTTCGGTCCTATTTACGGCCATCCTCAGAGCATTAGGGTTGTCATTATAAATTTCAATTTCTACATTTCACCTATATTTAACATTGTTGGTCGATTTTATTTACAATATATATATGGACCCTGTTAATACAATGGTGTGTCAAAGACCAAACATCGAGTTTTGAGAAAATCAACAATAAAGTTTTTTGTTTACATTGGATTCTATATAATTTTTCTTGTCAATTGTGCAAGTGACATTAAATATAAATTTTTTTAGGACATATTTCATAAAAAATACTATTAATTAAAGCATTTGAAACAATATCCCGTGCTTAACTCAATTTTTAATTTTTTTGGTCTTTGACACATTATTGCATAACAGGGTCCATATATGATAAGTAGGTGAGATATTTTCCAAAGGTAAAGTCTGCGAGTAAAATTCTATGTGACTGTTCTATCGAGTTTGGTTTATGAGGACCGAAACGTCAGCACTGAGGGTTTAATAAAAGATAATTAGAAAGAAAACTCTTTTTATTCTCCTTCTTCTAAAAAGAAGTTTGCAGTCTTTTGCTAGCATTCGCACGAGATAGACGTGCTGCCAGCGCTTTAGTGTTTAGTGATTATTTTTGTGCTTGTTTTGTCTTTTTTTTTTTTTTTTTTTTTTTTTTTTCTTTTTCTAAGTGGTGATTCAATTCGTTATCACATTCTGGTTTTTTTAAGCCAGTGATGAATGAAGGGGTGGAGCAGGGGGGATCGAGTCCCCCCGTGCCGCCAGGTCCCTCGATTCAAGCAAGTCAACTTCAGTGTGAGACAGGGGGGGGACAAGTCAATGGAGCGATTTGGTGTGCGTTTTGAGATATAGTTCCTATGTTCAGAATGAATATAACTGGCGCTGGCGTATGATGGTGCTAGTGTCACCTGAGTTGATCGCGAGCGCATGCGCAGGAGACACATCTGTTCCCATTGGTCCATCCATGCATTTTCAAAAAACCAGTGAATAACTGTCATTTCAAGCATATGAAACAAAGTCAATGTGTATCCTGATCAAAATTGTCAACGATTGAATTTCTTCAAATATACAAAATCAGGTTGGTTTTTCAGCTCAATTTATTTGTTTTGGCATTTCAAAAAATATAAATATATATTTGTTCGTACAGCATGTAACCGGAGAGGAAAAGATGTGTGCCGAGGTCCAGATATCCAGGAACGAAAAATATAAAAATGTTTTGTTTTCCACTGAACATACAGCTTCGAGATTCATGGATACAAATTATACAGTAAATAATCCTGATTTTTTTAACAAATCAACAAATATTCATACTCATTACGAGGTTTGCTCCGAGCATTTCAAAATTTAACAATTCCAAAATTAATAATAATTATCCTATAATTATAAATATATTGTATATTTTTTTCGAATTTTTTATGAACAACAATAATGTATACTTTAGTCATTTTTAATTTTAATGAATATATATGTTATGTTAACTTGGAACTTTATGCTTTTTATTAGAGGTTGACTGGAAAAAAGAAATATTTTATATGCTTTTGTTATATTTATTTTAATAATAGTATTAAATATATTGTATTTTTTTTTTAATTTTAATAAATATATATGTTAACTTGTAACTTTATGCTTTTTATTTAAACTGGAGAAAAACCATTCACTTAACAATTTTATTCATTTGGGTGAGAAACCATATAGATACGATATAGTTTTATTCAGGGTATTTTATTCATTCGGGAGAAAAGCCTTTCATGTTTCACTGGCGCTGCCGTTAAGAGGCGCTGTAAGCAGCCGTTCTAAACCGATTTTTAAACACTCCATTTTTACTTTCTCTTACCTATGTATATATGTAATATATATATAGAGAGAAAGTATTGGATTCATGTCAAAAATTCGATGTCGAGATTTTGATGGATCTTCACGTTTTGAGGTCCCCTGAATCCAAAAAAGTGGTTTTCGCGACATGGTCTGTCTGTGGGTGGGTGGGTGGGTGGGTGTGTGTTCAATTTTAAGCATGAAGGAATTGAGCTACGAGGTTAAAATTTTATATTTAAGTTAAACACCCCCCGGGACCGGAAAAATAAGCTTTTAATCAAAATCGGCCAAAGAGTACTAGTACTTTACTGATGTACTTTTTCAGTTTTTTTCGATTTTCTCAAAAATCGCTCTAACGATTTTGATTAAAATTCAAAAATCAATTATTTTTTAGATGCTCTTTCAAATGTATATTCTCGTTTTGCCCTCAAAATTGTTTGAAGCACACTTTACTCTTGTGCTTCATAGGAAAGATAGGAGAAATGGTTGCCATGGTAACAAAATATAAATATTTTCCCATACTTATAAATTTTACATCCGAATTCAAATATTCCCTACTGTCGGGGACTAAATACATGTCGACACAAAAAATCTGGTGTGACAAGCACAGTACACAACTTTCGATTACCGAAGGTAAGAGAAAGTTGTGTGCTATGCGCCAGTCACACCAGATTTTTTCACTACGTGATGTCCCTTCCCGTTTATTCCCTGGTGTGAGAGTCCGACCCAACTGAGCGCGCCTGGCGTCGTTCAAGAGGATAGTGATGCTAGCACATCTCAGATGGAAGTTCAAAATAATCAGGAAAATAAAGAAAATAATCAAAACAAAATAAAGATTAGAGTCAATAAATATACACGCGCAGACCCGGGCCCATTTTTTGTTTTTGTGGAAAGCTTGGACAATAATATTAAGAGGCTCCATCCGATGTTGGTTGGAAGGCTGATATTTAATCAACTGCCGAGGTATAAGGATGCTGTCTTAAATATTAAATCGGCCGGCCCGAGAAGAGTTAAAATAGAGCTTAATTCATTTCAATTTTTTTTTACTGTTAAGAGCGGTATTGTTAAGGATATTCCTACTGACTATTCTATTGAGGATTTGAAGGAAAATATCGTTTCGCCTTATGAAATAATTGAGATATTTAGATTTAATAAGAAAGGAGATAGGAATACTCCCGTGCCGATTATAAAAATAACGTTCAAGTCGCAATCCCTCCCTAATTTTATTAAGTTAGGTGGGGTTATGTCCAAATAGAGCGTGAAAGACAGACAGACGGACATTGGCGAATTATATAAAGAGAAGATAGAATCGCGCTTAACAAGAGTATAGATTTTTTGTAAAAAAATCTGGTGTGACTGGCGCACAGCACACAACTTTCTCTTACCTTCGGTAATCGTAAGTTGTGTACTGTGCTTGTCACACCAGATTTTTTGTGTCGACATATATTTAGTTCCCGACAGTACGGAACATTTGAATTCAGATGTAAAAAATCTGGTGTGACTGGCGCACAGCACACAACTTTCTCTTACCTTCGGTAATCGAAAGTTGTGTTCTGTGCTTGTCACACCAGATTTTTCGTGTCGAAATATAATTAGTTCCCGACAGTACGGAACATATGAATTCAGATGTAAAATTTATAAGTTTGGGAAAATATTTATATTTTGTTACCATGGCAACCATTTCTCCTATCTTCCCTATGAAATACAAGAGTAAAGTGGTCTTCAGAAGATTTCAATCGCAAAATGAGAATATACATTTTAAAGAGCATCTAAAAAATAATTGATTTTTGAATTTAAAAAAAAAATCGTTGGAGCAAATTTTGAGAAAATCGAAAAAAACTGAAAAAGTACATCAGTAAAGTACTAGTAATCTTTGGCCGATTTTGATTAAAAGCTTATTTTTCCGGTCCCGGGGGGTGTTTAACCTAAATATAAAATTTCAACCTCATAGCTCAATTCCTTCATGCTTAAAATTGAACACAGACACACACACACACACACACACACACACACACACACACACACACACACACACACACACACACACACACACACAGACCATGTCGCGAAAACCAGTTTTTTGGATTCAGGGGACCTCAAAAACGTGAAGATCCATCAAAATCTCGACATCGAATTTTTGACATGAATCCAATACTTTCTCTCTATATATATATTACATATATACATAGGTAAGAGAAAGTAAAAAAAAAAAACCAAGTGCGAGAATCAATTGTTCTGGGTGTGGTGGCCACCAACGGAGGTTAGTTTCTATCTAAATAGAAATGAAATAAATAAGAAAAGATCTCTCTGTTATTTACAACGTCCTGTATGTATGTACACACAATACATAGTACATACGTAGGTACATACAACGGATGTTGTTGTCTCCCTCTCTAGACGTATAAACAGCTTGTAAGCTGAAATTATTTTATTTTATTTTTTTATTTTATTTTTTATTTTATTT